>APFE031325926.1:3582-43496 GCA_000404065.3 Pinus taeda | reverse complement strand
AAGAGGGCGAAACAAATATTAGAGCTTGTGCACAGTGATGTGTTTGGACTTGTGAAGGTTCCATCACTGGGTAAGTCTGTGTACTATGTATCCTTTATAGATGACTTCTCAAGGAATACATGGATGTATTTCCTTAATAATAAATCTGAAGTCTTTGATAGGTTTAAATAATTTAAGGCTCTAGTGGAAAACCAGATAGAGAAGAAGATAAAGGTGCTAAGGACAGATAACAATGGAGAGTTTCATAGTAAGGAATTTGAATAATTCTGTAAGAAGTGTGGTATGCCAAAGCAGAAGAGTACTCCATACACACTTGAGCAGAATGGAGTTGCAGAAAGAATGAACAAGGCATTGATGGAAAGGGCAAGAAGCAGGCTCAATGGTGCCAGGTTAGGACAAGAATTCTGGGCAGAGGCGATGGAGACAGCATGTTACCTAGTCAACCGATCACCTTCATCAGTGTTGGAGGATAAGACTCCACAAGAGGTATGGACTAGTAAGAAACCCTCCCTTTCACATCTGAGGGAATTTGGATGTGATGCATCTGTACATGTTCTAAAGGAGAAATGAACCAAGTTAGATAGTAAATTTGAAAAACGCATCTTTATTCGGTATAAGGATGGTTTAAATGGTTATAAGGTTTGGAACCCAGTAACAAGGAAGGTTGTGTATAGCTGAGATGCGATGTTTAGAGAGGTAAAATATGTTTTTAAAAATGAAGTCCAACCAAAGGAACCTGAGAAGACAGATTTTGAGCTAAAGGAGGAAGAATCAGACTCTATAGCAGAGAAGGAAATAGAAGATGAAGAGCCACAAACTCTGGGTGTGAGAAGATCAGTTCGAGAAAGAAGGCAGCCAGAAAGGTATAGTCCATCTGTTTTCTATCCAAATTTTTCTTCATCTATTACTGATGATGATCCTAGAAATTTGAAGGAAGCAGTAGATTCAGAGGATAGAAAACTCTAGAAAGAGGCCATGGTTGATGAAATGGCATCTTTGCACAAAAATGAGGCTTGGGATCTGGTGGAGTTGTCGACTGGAAGAAAACCCATTGGGAACAAATGGGTGTTCAAAAAGAAGACAAATGCAGAAGGAAGGGTGGAGAAACATAAATCTTGGTTGTACTAAAAGGTTATTCCCAGGTATTAGGAATTGATTTTGGTGATATTTTTTTCTCCTGTTGCCAAGGTAACTTCTATTAGATTACTTTTATCTGATGTCGTTGCTTTTGATTTTAAGGTAAAATAGATGGATGTGAAGATAACATTCATTCATGGGGATATAGAAGACGAGATCTACATGAAGCAACCTAAAGGCTTTGCGATGAAGGGTAAGAAAGAACTGGTATGCAAGTTAAATAAGTCTCTGTATGGGTTAAAACAGTCACCAAGGATGTGGTATCAGAAATTTGATACATTTATATGGGGACTTGGCTTCACCATAAGCAAAGAATATCACCGTGTGTATTTTAAATTAATTGGTGACCATGTTATTTATCTGTCTTGTATGTGGATGATATCTTGTTGGTTGGAAATGACAAAGAAATTATCCAGGATTTGAAGACCCATTTGTCCTCCAAATTCGACATAAAAGATCTTGGTGCTGCAAACTATATTTTGGGGACGGAAATTAAAAGAGATCGAACAAAGAGGAAGCTTTGTTTAAACCAGAGGAAGTATATTGAGACAATATTGCAAAGGTTTAATTTGTAGGATAGTAAATAGATGAAGGTTCCTATTCCTGTAGGTGTAAAGTTATCTATTCAATAGTGTTCCAAGACACAAGAAGAGGAAGAGGACATGTCTCGTGTTCCATATGCAAATGCAGTTAGTAGCCTGATGTATGCAATGGTATGTACTAGACCAGACATTACAAATGTTGAGCGATAAAAGGGTTTCTTTTAACCCCTATTATGCTACATTAATTATCAATCCAGGTACGATTTGTTATCTCAAGAGTGTACTCAGTATGAGGCGGTCACTTGTTCAAGAGTAATGTTTGCAGTATAGTGCTTACAAAAGTAACTGAACGCTGGAAACAAACTCTAATTGTAATGACAAGAAACTTAAATGTTTTGTAACTAAATCATTAACTTAAGAAACTACAATGATCATCAGTCAAGGATGCAGTAATGATAACTCTTTCCCCTCTAAACTAATGTAAATGAAAATCAATCACGGACAAGATCTCCAATCTGAGAACTTAGACAACAGTAGTCAATGTTCACTACAATTGTAGATCTTTCTATTCACACCAAAGAAAATTCTGGAAGTGACAATCAATTTGCAGAAAAGGAACAACAACTAATCTACTGAAAAGATCGAACAACAAAGCTTAATCTAGAGGAATGAATTAAGCAGCAAAGCTTAAATGAAATGAACAACAATCTTAACTAACAAAGGAATTGAATAGCAATCTAGGAAAGGAACAACAAACTGAATTAAGTGTAACTACACAACAAATATAAATTAATTAAATCAGTAATCTTATTCTAACATAAGGGACATTAACCACAAGTATAAAGGAATGTCAATTGTAGTTATAATGGGATAGTAATCAAATGAAAAACAATCACAATTGTACATGAACCGTGGCTAAATAAACATCAATCACAACTGTAAATGAACAACAATGTCAATCTGTAAATGAACAACAGAAACTAAATTAGGCAGCGCAATATTATTTCAGAATGAAGAGCATGAAAGTTGTAAATAATAATCTTGCTATCCAATTATGATTATGATATAACAGAGAAATTCAATGAAATGTTCAGAAACAAAAGATTACTGAGTAAAGCGAATTAAAGAAATGCAAAGGAAATCAAACCACACATGACCGTAATCGTAAAATAATGATACAAGAAGCAAGTGATGAACTAGGTCCGGGCCCTTAGCCACCAGGGAATCACTACTGCGTTTACTCTAGGATCAGATAATGGAATAGCAACTGAATTATATATTAATCATAAATGGCAGAGTTACAACTATCGCTCTTTAAATAGAGTCGATGATCAAAGTTAAGATTACAACAGTAAGTCTAAAAATTGACAATAATATTCACCCCCTGGGCTAGCAGTGCTGTCCCTTTCTATAATGGCCAGGAGGAATATCAAAAATACAGATAAGTCTTGAAGTAGCGATCCCTTAGGATCAAAGGATCCTGAGGGATTCACTATATCTTTGATCTTCAGTTATCGTTTTGTCCTCTTGCATTGATACCAAGTTTCCTCTTCCTTTTCCTGGCTCATGCACTCTGATCTTGATCTCCTCGTCTGGATACGACTTCTTGTCAAAGGGACAACAATTGATTCTTCTTTGTATTTTCCTCTAGAATAGTAATTTTCCATTTTCTTCACTTTCTGTATAGAAAAAGACAATAATTAGTCATTTCGCATCAATCAAAAATCTCCTTAATTCTATCATATTTCTTTAACATATTACCATCTTAGAATGTAAAGAAGTTATGATTCAAAGGAAAAGATAAAGAAATAAATGGTAAATACATACCTTTTCCAATACTCAACACACCCCCTGCTTACCCTTTTTAATTCCCTCATGAAAACATTGTAATTGACATGCAAGGCAATTAGGGAGTACGCTGGAGAGGGATTTTCATGCAGTGGTCTGAAACCATGGTGTCTAGCTAAAACTTCAAAATATGCCCTGTTTGGCCTTCAAGCAACTCATATAGGGCCTTATACTCTGGTGCAGGATACCAGATGATTGGACTTCGAAACCTACAACCTAACCAATACGGGCCTTCTCTTAGTATGAGTTTTCTATAGGTAACCAGGCAATCAACAACTAACTTAAAATTTTCATAATTGAATGGCTCTTTGTCCTGAACATTCCAATTAGTAGTCTTGTATTAGAGTTTAGTTGCTGCTATGGCAAGGTCTTTGATGGATAGGAAGTATTCTACCGCTTGCTGGACAACTGTTGTGTGAATGGGTCCTAGTATTTGGATCACACCCTTATTTCTCATTATGTTTCTATGCTTATTCCACAATTGCAATGGGTTTCTTGGTTCACTCCTTACCCATAGATCTAACCCGTTCTCCTATCTCTAAAAGGTATTATGGGCTTTAAGCCACTTTATCTGGTTCATAGAAAAAGAGATGAATTCCTGAAGTTCAATATCGCCCACAAAAGGACTAGGGTTCTCTTTCATTTCATTGTGCAACACAAGATTATGCAACTAAAACTCACATAGAAATCGCTGGACTTTCAACCCATAATGTTTACAACAATTTATAAAATCATCAATAGTTTTTAAGTCTATAGGTAACCCTACCTTGACAGCCTTAATTTTTAATTGTAAGTACCTTTCCATAAAAAATAAAGCATAATTTTTGGCAGGTACCCTACAGTCTAGAACATCAGTATATAGAGAACATCGGGTATCCATTTGACTCATAACTATGTCTAATCTATTGGTTACCTTTTTAACTTTTCCTCTGCTCTCTAACATCCATCGAAGGCCTCACTCTCCAATGCATTGATGTTCTTTACTTGCTGCTATAATTTCTTATATTTTTCATGAGGAATAGTTTCCTCTATGAGTTTTTCTATCGTTTGCTAGGCTTGTGCCATACCCTTTTGAAGTCTCGCTATCCTTGGATCATTGTACCTCAAAACATTTTTAGGTTGGAGATCTACCTGAATCTCCTTATTGCGACATTTGGTTCCTATAGTCTGTGTTTCTTTCTCATGAACTGTCTGATCGGTCATGATGCTAGAGGACAATGCCTCTGTCTGGACGTCCTGATTACAGACTAGTGCATTTTCTATTTGGGCCTCTACGTTTGTAATAACCACATGTTGTTCCTTGTGGTCCTAAATGATAATGGGTTTAGTTTGAGTTCTTTTGGTCTTCATTTTATGGGGTTTTGTCTGGGTGGCTACATCCTTTGTCCTAGGGATTCTTTTTGAGATTCTCCCCATTTTTAGGACCCTTATTTGTTGCCTGAGTTGTTTTACTACATTTAGTAGTCTCTGTTGTTCCTTTCGCAGCCTTTTGATTTCATTCATTTTCTTCAAAGGAACAGTTGTTTCTTTTCTCGGGCTTGTGCTTTGTTCTTCAGGGATTGTACCCTCACCCTGGCTTATCTCCATGTTTTCTACTTGGAACACTTCTTCATTGTTCTCATCCTCCTGATTAGGTTTCTTAGGGGAGGAAACCTTGGTTTTATCTACTATTTCTTGGGTGGATTTTGCTTCTACTTCGTCTTCATCATTCATTTCTTCGGATGCACTCTTACTGTGAGCAAAGTGTTCCTATTATTTCCCTTCTTCTTCTTCCTCATCATTCAGCTCCTCAGATGCACTCTTCCTATGAGCAGAGTGTTCCTGTCATGGTCTTGCCTCAATATCAAGGTTGAGTGGGCTGTGGGGCTGAATGTATTCACCCATATTGGCCAAAATTTGGGCTAATTCATCTTCTTGTAGAGGGTTTTGTAATGGGCTTTTGGTAGGTGGTTATGCTTCCTCCGCTTCTTCCTCACCGGAGTGGTCAGTTTCCTCTTCCGGATCCTCTTCTTCATTTTATTCTAATTCTTCTTCTTCATTTTCCCCTCCTTCAAGTTGTGGGGGTTGCTCGTCCTCTGAGTCATATATCTCTAGTGGCTAGCTACTATTTTCTTCGGGATTTCTCAACATTCCTCTGCTTCTTCCCAATCTAGCGGACTGTCTGCATTTCTGCGATCTAAGTGATGTGCTAGCAATTCTTTTTCGTTTGAGGCTGGTAAGGCCAATTCCCCATGTATTGAGAATATCAATTCTTCCAAACTACTCTACTATTGAGTGAGACTATAACTGGATATTACTCGAATTAAGTCGTGATGACTTACTAATGTTTCTACATTACGAGATTTTCTCATACATAGAGCAACATCATACAATAAATAATTTAAGTATGCGGGGAAATTCACAGAACATTTTCGTTTTAATACAGCTAACAGTTTAAGATGGCATGGTCTTACCACATCTTTTCTGCCATCACATGTGATGTAGCTTTGCACAATCCTAGCTAATTCTACCTAAGGTTCTCCCAGGGTTGCAGGGAGGACTCCTTTTCCTTTGATAGTAAGGCTCTGTCCTTCATCCTGGAATATGGTTACAATGTCTTAGAGTCTCACTTTTTTCTAGGTCCATACCAGTCCAATAGCTGGCAATCCTGATACTTCAGCAATTATCGCATTTGTTACTGTTATTTGCCTCCCCCTCACCATGGAACGATCTTCTTGCAAATTCTGTAGAAATTCAATGGCCACCATCTCATTAAACTGTTGTAGTTGGTTAAGGTAGGAAATCCATCTTGCTTTTACTAAAATTTCATGTGCAGCACCGGAGATCATTAACACTTGTGGTTCACTGTGTATTGATCTACCTCCCATTTTGTTCAAGCTTACCACATTGTTAATTTTTACAGACCAAAAACACAGAGATGATGATCGAACAACAAGTTGTTCAAGATTTAGCACAGTGAAAAAATACAGGGATGATGATGGAACAACAAGTTGTTCAAGCTTTAGCACACTGTTAAATTTTCAAAGCAAAAACATAGAAACAACGATAGAACAACAAGCTGTGCATATTGGGAAATATCATTACCGTTAAACTTGCTATTCTCGAGTTTTGATGGAGTCGTAGTACCTTTAAATAAGGAGTTTACATATATGCCAGTGTATTACAGAGGTCACCGGTGCCCCCCTGAAATGTGATAGGTTGTCCTCGATCGGCAAATAAAGGAGCAGCATGCTAGATTGCAGTCGTATAGTAACATAAAGGAACAACGTATATAACCATGACATGATTATAAAAAGAAGACAATTACTGAAATCAAGGCTTATGATGGAAATTGCAAATAGATATGGAAATGCCATGAAATGATGAAAAAAATAGAGGATAGGACAGTTGACGTAAGTAAAAGTTCTTATGCAGTTACTATCCACTTTAACCATTATGATTGATCTATAAATTATTTTTCATGTATAAAAGGTTCGAAAGGGTTATGTAACATAATATCATTTGAAATCAATATAAAGATATAAGACAAAGGGTTTATAATGACTATTGGTGTATGAAAATCATGACTTCAATACCATCAACAGAGCTCTATTGCCCACAAGTGTCCATAACCTTGACAGAGTTGCTTGTTTCACCCTTGGAATCATAATCCTTTGGGTATGCCTAGGAAAGTGTTGTTCGATGTCAGAATGGAGGTCATTTTGCTGGCTTGGTAACCAGATGAATCACAATGCCATTCACCAGGAAGGAGTGAAAGGTGGACAGGCCAGCTCGTGATGAGACCTCCTATTCCAAGGACTTTTTTTATTTTTCTGATATGCCTCTTGGATCATATCCTTGGTGTAGTGGCCATAATGGGAATTCCCACTTCACTTGCTTCCTTATAATCATGGTAGGCTGGCTCTTGATAAGACCCCCTATCCTTCATCTAACAAATCATGTTAGTAATCATATAGATATATATATTTTTCTCTTTTTTCTTTTCTATTATATAGTACTTTCCTATTTATATATAGAGGGTGGCTCAACATTCCTTAAGAGTAGGGATGGTGGAAGAAGTCTGAACATCTCAATAGAGGAAAATATGCCCTTTATTCTTATTCAATAATAATGATCAAAGAGAATTATGAAGATTTAAGAAATAACCAACATGATAAAAAAAATCAATCAAATTGGTTTTGGTGAAAATAAAGACAACAAAGTGATATAAATAGTTGTGTCCTTTCCTCTTTTCTCTTATCGATTCAAACCAATTTCTCTAAAGATAGCGATTTTTATTTGGTTTGCTGATTTCAGTATCCTCCAGTTTTTGTGTTCTTGCATAAATGTATAGTTGTGCCTTAAATGAACCATCATTCACAAAATTCATCTAAATGATGAAACACACACACACACACACAAAACAAAAAAATGCACTCGAAAAGTGTTGTTCCTTATATGGAACAACTATTGCTCCTTGAGAGGGACAACAAAATAACATCTGCACGCAAAAGCCATTGTTCCTTTAAAAGGAATGGCAAGCAAAAGAAAAAATACACTCGAAACTATTGTTCCTTTAAAAGGAACAACAACTGTTCCTTAAACGGAACAACAAATAAAGCAAGTGCAAAATAGAATACCCGTCCTTTGGTGGAATAGCCTAAAATCATCTGAAATCAAAATTGTTGTTCCTTCGAAAGGAACGGCAGAAAGGAAAAAAAATGCGAAGGAGGGTTGTTCCTTTAAAAGGAATGGCAAAACAATCTGGCAAAAGTGTTTTTCCTTCGAAAAGGAACAACAAAAACGAAAGTGCTATTCCTTCAGAAAGGAACAACAAAAAATGAAAGTGTTGTTCCTTTGGAAAGGAACAACAAAAACGTGGAAATGTTGTTCCTTCGGAAAGGAACAACAAAATGCGAAAGTTTTTTTCCTTCGGAAAGGAACAATAGAAAAATGAAAGTGTTGTTCCTTCGAAAAGAAACAACAGAAAAATCAAAGTGCCATTCCTTCAGAAAGGAACAACAAAAATGCAAGGATGTTGTTCCTTCAGAAAGGAACAACAAAAAAATGAAAGTGCTATTCCTTCGGAAAGGAACAACAAAAAGGTGGAATTGTTGTTCCTTCGAAAAGGAACAACAAAATGCAAAAGTGTTGCTCCTCCGGAAAGGAACAACAAAAAGGAAGAAATGATGTTCCTTCAGAAAGGAGCAACAAAATGCAAAAGTGTTGTTCCTTCAGAAAGGAACAACAAAAAAGTGGAAATGTCGTTACTTTGGAAAGGAACAGCAAAATGCAAAAAAATGCAGAAATGCAAAAGTCTGTACCGAAAGTAGTTTATACAAGTAGAATAGAAAAACTTATGTACAAAATTTAAGAACAGTGAAATTATTTAGTGCACCAATGCTAAGGAAGGATAATTTTCCTCAGCAAGAATCTACATATCTGAATCTTCATGGAGCTACTGGTAAAAGGATTTCCAGGTAAGCAGTTTATGGTACAATTGCACTCGATGGCCATTTGCTTTAAAGGTATGTCTAGATCCGTAAATAGTAGTCAAAGCAATGGTGCCATTGTCATGCACTTTTTGTATTTCATATGGTCCAAGCCATCGAGTCTGAAGTTTTCCCGGAAAATCCTAAAACCTGGAGTCATATAGGAGTGCCCAATCTCCTTCGTGGAAGATTTTATTTTTGATCAGGGCATCATGCCATTTTTCTCTCTATTGTTGGATTAGTGCAGTGCGTTGAAGAGCCGAGAGCTTAATTTTATCTAGCTCGTTAATTTTCTGTAATCTGTTAGTCTGGGCCTCATTCAAATCTAGACCGATCTCCTATGTTGTTCTTAATGTTTGTATTTCAAACTCTATTGGAAAGATGGGTTCCTTTCCAAATACTAGTTGATATGGTGAATAACTGGTGGTGTTTCTCCATGTTGTTCGGTATGCCCACAAGGCCTCCGACAATCTTGAAGCCCAATCATGCCTATGTGATGCAATGGTTTTTGTCAATATTTCCTCTATCTCTTTATTTGTGCTCTCTACTTGGCCATTTGCCAGTGGGTGATACAAAGTGATAATTTTGTGTTGAATGTAATAATTTTTTAATGTTGCAACAGTTTTATTACCTACAGACTATGGTCCTCCATTGGTGATTATGTCCCTTGGGATGCCATATCACACAAATATTTGAAATAGGAAATGAATTGCAGAGTCCTCTGTAGCTCTTGGAAGTGCCTCTACTTCAACCCATTTGGCAACGTACTTTTTTGCTACTAGAATATATGTTTTCTGATTTGATAATGGGTTGATCGGACCAAAAAAATTGAGTGCCCAATGCTCAAATGGTTCGATTACTAACTATGGGTTTAAAGGCATTTCATTGGATTGTTCAGGGCGTCTTTCTCTTTGGAAACTGTCACAGGCTTGAACAAATTTCTTAGCGTCTTTAAAGATTGTGGGCTAGTAATACCCTGTTTGCAAAACCTTGTGACTAGTCCTTCAATCCACGAAATGTCCACCACATGGTCCGTCATGACAAGCTTTTAGAATGCCAAATATTTCAACTTCACGGACGCATCTTCTGATGTGCATATTTTCCCCTGTATGAAATAGGTAGCCCCCAATCCAAGAAAATTGGGTACTACTTTGCACAATCTGTTTTCATTCATTTGGGGTTAGATGCTTTGGTAATTTGCCTACTGCTAAATAATTTGCAAGATCAGCATATTAGGGTGTCTTGACAGTGACATCAAACAAATGTTCATCTGCGAATTGATCTTCGACTGTTGCTGCATCCACTGGCTTTAGAATTCATGAGAGAAATTCAGCTACATGATTCTCTTTCCCAAGTCGATCTTTGATTGTGATGTCAAATTCCTGCAATAAAATCAACCATCTTGTTACTCTACTATTTGTAATAAGTTTATTTGCTAAATATTCTATGCCAGAGTGATCTGTATATAAAACAATAGGATATCCAGTGATATAATGCCTAAATTTATTTACAGCATGTATTACAGCTAAAAACTCTTTTTCAATAACAGTATAGTTTAGCTCAGTAGGAGACAAATTCTTGCTAATATAATAGATTGCATATGGTTTTTTGTCTTCTTCCTACCCAAGGACTGCTCCAATAGCTATGTCTGAAGCATCTGATGAAATTTGAAATGGCAAGTCCCAATTTGGGCCTCTGAGCACTAGGGTTATTCACTCAAGTTTTTTCATAACCTCAAAAGCATGGTCGCATTTATCTATCCAAACAAAATCAACATTCCCTGTCAGTGCGTATAGAGGTGCAACTATTTGAGAAAAATGTTTTATGAATCTCCTATAGTAACCAGAAAATCCTAGAAAATTGCGTACCTCTGTCTGTGTGGTAGGAGTAGGTATTAACAAAATTATTTGAATTTTGGACGGATCTACCTGTATTCCAGCTTCTAAGATATAATGACCTAGGATGAGCCCTTCGGTCATCATCATATAACATCATGGCAATACATCATTGCAACACCTTTTCCAATGTGTCTAGTGCTGGCTCAAAATCATCTCTGTATGGTGTGAAATCATCCATGTATACTTCGAGCCCTTCATTTATTAAATCTAAAAATATGTTGAGGATGGCCGTCTGAAATGTGGCAGGGGCATCATATAGGCCAAAGGGTAGGAATATGTAAGCAAATGTTCCCCAAGGACAGGTAAAAGTAGTTTTGTCCTAGTCTTCAGGGGCAATCTAAATCTGATTTTATCCACTGAAGCTGTCCAAGAAAGAAAAGAATTTCTTTCCTGCTAATGTGTCTAATACTTGATCAATGAATGGAAGGGGAAAGTGGTCTTTTTGGGTTGCTTTGTTTAATTCTCTATACTCTACACAAATCCTCCACTTTCCATTCTTCTTTGGCACCACTACTAGTGGAGAGACCCACTTGCTATCGGAGATTGGATAAATAAAGTTTACATCTAAAAGTTTTTGTAATTCAACTTTCACAATATCTTTCAGGTGAGGGTTGAGTCTCCATTAGGGATGGTGAATGGGTTTAACATTATTTTCTGTATAAATGTGGTGTGTACACAGTTGTGGATCAATTCCCTTCATGTCCGGATAATCCCATGCAAAAGCTACCTTATATTTTCTCAGTCATTGGACCAGCTTTTCTTCTTGTTCAGGAGTCAGGTTATTGATAATGTTCAAGGTTTTACCTCACTTAATATCTATAGTTTTACTGTTTGAAACAAAGGTAGTGGGAATTGTTTGATCATGAGTGTCTTTGAGGGGATCTTCTTCTAGTTCATTTTCAAATGCTACCTCTATCATGTGACATTATACATGGGATCTGGATTTGGATTGGTTAATGAAGTTGTTAATAACATCATCCTTTGTTTGATATTTAAAATCGAGGGAATCTTCTATGGTTAATGGGGACCTAATGTTTTATGTGAGGTATGATACGGGTTGTTTGTTAGTTTTTCTTATTGTTACACTTGGCTGGGCTGGAGGGTATAGAGGTAGATTTTTGATATTACTCCCTCTAGTTATAGTCATACTACCTTTTCGGCAGCCAATGTAAGCATTATTAGCCGCAAACCAAGGTTTACCTAAGATTAACGGGTTTCCATCGATTTGGATTTTGGGGTTGATTATCAGAAAGTCAGCAGGATATTCCCAAGAATCGATAGATACCATTACATTGTGCAGCGTCCCTTTTGGCCTAACTACTAATCAGTCAGCTAGTTCTAATAAGGTGGAGGTTGGTTCCACTAATGTAATGCCCAGTTTTTGACAAGTGGTGGTTGTTAAAATATTAATTGCAGCCCCTAAATCAACTAGGGCATTTGAAAACGTTTGTCCATTGATTTGCACTGTCACTATAGGATTCCTTGGGTCTTCGTATTTGATAGGTGCTTCTCTTCCTGATAATAGATCAGATAGGGTACCAACTACTTTTACTGTTGGGCTAGTTGTTAATCTCCTCTTTGCCTTCCTTATACATAAGCCTTTGATGGTTTTTTCATATATCGGGATATCTTGGATAGCTTGGAGGAGTGGGATTTTTATACACAGATTTCTTTGTTCTCTCAGAATATCAAAGTCAGGATGTTCTATAGGGCATGGTATGATTAATCGTTCTGGGAATGGAGGATAAGATGTGGTTGCTTGATCGTGAGTTTGTTGTCTGACCACATCCTCCTCTTGTAGCGGTTGTTCTTTGGATAACTGATTTTCAACTTGAGCATTTTTATCTCCCTCGGTTTCTATAATGCACCCAGACCTTAATTGAAGGTCATTACACTCCCTTAGATCAGTTTCTAGTTCTGGTGTTTCGTTTATTTGAACATATTGAACCGGTCTATTATTTGGGTTCGGGTTGGGTTAGGCTGGGAGTTGTAGTCTTAAGTTGGACTGGGGGTTTTGTTGTATTATATATGGTGCTAGCAGTGTAGGTTGAGGGAGTGGAATGGTTCCTGCTGGCTGATTGATTAGTCTTTTCCAATTTGACTGCCAGGCTTGACTCTGCAAAGTGGGAGGGGACCATTGTGTTGGATATGCATTGTTTTTCCAATATGGTGGAGAGTAGGGAAAATTTGGCCAATTAGATTGGCTTGTTTGATTTGGCCATGGTGATGAAGGAAATGGTTGTTGTGACTATTTTGAAAAGGGAGGTTGATATCGATCGGAGGACATACCTGGTTGTCGAGGCTGCCATTAACGACACTGATTGAGTAGGTACACTGGTTCTGATTCTTCCTCCGCTTCCTTGTACACTGCTTTCAAACTAGGGAGTGAGGGGCAGTTCTCTGTGGAGTGATATTTTGTATAGATAGTGTAGACTTGAACTGCATCCAATGGGCATTCTTTGTGTTTGTGTTTCTTTTTGCATCTAGGGTAGAATATTGCCAGATTTTGCTCTGCTTCTGCTTGTTTTTGTTTTGCTTGCATAACATCGAGTTGTGTTGTTAGAGTCCCCAATATATTAATTTTGAAATTCTCCAGTAAATTTCTAATTTCTGCATAGGTTACTCCTTCACCGGAGATCTTGTTGTCCCTTGTGAACCTGACACATTTCACTGGTTTTAGCCTTGTACTGCCTCATCAACTCCTAATGCACAAACCAATAATGTCAACAAAATTTTCTTGATAAATGTCACCTTTTCCCATAATATTTAGTGTTTCAACCCATTGTTCCTTCATTCCTTTAATTAATATCATTTTTAATACATTGTCAGGTAAGGGTAATGATGCATAAGGAGATCTCTGAAGATTATACTAAAAACATTCAACATATTCTTCTATTGTCTCATTAGGTCTGGCTACCATCTGAAATATTTCATCCTTTAATTCTCTAGACCTACAATAATCTTGGTATTTCTTCAGAGAAGCACCTTTCATCTAATCCCAGTCATTTATAACACCTCCACCTATCCCCATAAACCATTGTAGAGCAACCCCTTTTAATGTAGAGGGAAATAATTTTAGCTTTTGGAGATTGGTGGTATAGTCATACCCCCTACACAGTACATCGAATTCAAACAAAAATGTGTCTGGAACTTCCAATGCTAGGCCATGGAATGTAGGGATATGCTGAAGAGGGATGGCCTTCATAGGTGCATTAACTGCGGTATCTACAATGGGATATCACATTTTGGAGGTTTGAGGTGTTTGTTGGTTCTGGGCCATTTGGTTGAATATGTGCCAATATCCTTCTATGATTTCTAGGAGGGTATTCCTAGGCTAGCTAGAAGGAGTAGGAACGACCTTAACAGTGCTTCCTTTGTCTGGGATGATGAGAGTTCCTTGCTGAACTAATGTCTAGGGGGATCTTAGTTATTCATATTCTTTAGCTTTATTTTGGATGATTTTAATAGCACTTCCCTTATCTGGGCTGCTCAGTGGCTGAACTATTCCAAGAGGAGATCTTGGTTCTTTGGTTTCCCCTATTTCTCCTCCTTCTTCGCAGAGGTTACTAAGATTCCCTTCTTATAACAATTTTGGGCTAGAATTCACAATTTCTTGAAAATATTGGTCCTATATTTGGCTATGCACCTCAGCAAAGGCTACAGATGGTGATTCTGTGGCTCGAAGGGAACTAGTAGGTTGTCTAGAAGCAGCTTTTCTAGGGCCTACTGATGGCTGAGATTCTACTTTTTTAAGGATTTCGTCTATAAAGGTCGATCGGCCAAGGTTCACCGGTCCCTTAGCTTTATCAAGCTTGGGTAGAGATTTTGGATTCTTTTCAGGCTTTTTCTGCTTAGTCATGCACACAAATCAAATACTTATTTCTACCCAAAATAACCAACAAATCTGCAAGAAAGCGGGCGGGGGAGCAAGGTTGTTACATGCTTCGTACACAGGTTCTTACCTTCCGTTTTTAAAACCGAACTCTCTCCTAGCAGGTACTTACACTACTCAAAAGAAACAAATGGCTACACTCTCTCCAGCAATGGTGCCAAAATGTTAAGAGATAAAAAGGTGTCTTTTAACCCCTATTTACCCTACATTAATTATTAATTCAAGTATGATTTTTTATCTCAAGAGTATACTCAGTCTGAGGTAGTCACTTGCTCAAGAGTAATGTTTGCAGTATAGTGCTTACAAAAGTAACTGAATGCTGGAAACAAACTCTAATTGTAATGGCAAGAAACTTAAATGTTTGGTAACTAAATCATTCACTTAAGAAACTACAACGATCATCAGTGAAGGATGCAATAATGATAACTCTTTCCCCTGTAAACTGATGTAAATGAAAATCAATCATGGACAAGATCTCCAATCTGATAACTTAGACAACAATAATCAATGTTTGCTACAGTTGTAGATATTTCTATTCACACCAAAGCAAATTCTGGAAATGACAATTCAATTTGCAGAAAAGAAACAACAAGTAATGTATTGAAAAGATTGAACAACAAAGCTTAATCTATAGGAATGAATTGAGCAACAAAGCTTAAATGAATTGAATAGCAATCTTAACTAATAAAGCAATTGAACAACAATGTAAGAAAGGAACATCAAACCGAATTAAGTTTAGCCACACAACAAATATAAAGTAATTAAATCAGTAATCTTATTCTAGCATGCAGGACATTAACCACAAGTGTAGAGGAATGGAAATTGCAGTTATAATGGGACAATAATTAAATGAACCACAATCACAATTGTACATGAACCATGGCTAAATGAACAACAATCGCCACTGTAAATGAACAAAAATGTCAATCTGTAAATGAACAGCAGAATCCAAATTAGGCAGTGCAATATTATTTCAGAATGAATAGCATGAAAGTTGTAAATAATAATCTTGCTATCCAATTACGATTTTGATATAACAGAGCAATTCGGTGAAATGTTCAGAAACAAAAGATTTCTGAGTAAAGTGAATTAAAGAAATGCGAAGGAAATCAAACCACACATGACCGTAATCGTAAAATAATGATACAAGAAGCAAGTGATCCACTAGGACCGGGCCCTTAGCCACCAAGGAAGCACTACTGCGTTTACTCCAGTATCAGATAATGGAACAACAACTAAATTATATATTAATCATAAATGGCAGAGTTACAACTATCACTCTTTAAAGAGAGTCGATGATCAAAGTTAATATTACAACAGTAAGTCTACAAATTGACAATAATATTCGCCCCCTGGGCTAGTAGCGCTATCCCTTTCTATAATGGCTAGGTGGAAGTATCAAAAATATAGATAAGTCTTGAAGTAGCGATCCCTCAGGATCAAAGGATCTTGAGGGATTTGCTATATCTTTGATCTTCAGTTATCGTTTTGTCCTCTTGCACTCATACCATGTTTCCTCTTCCTTTTCCTGGGTCATGCGCGGATATGGCTTCTTGTCAAAGGGACAACAATTGCTTCTTCTTTGTCTTTTCCTCCAGAATAGTGACTTTCCATTTTCTTCACTTTCTGCATAGAAAAATACAATAATTAGTCATTTCACATCAATCACAAATCTCCTTAATTCTATCATAATTCTTTAACATATTACCATCTTAGAATGTAAAGAAGTTATGATTCAAAGGAAAAGATAAAGAAATAAATAGTAAATACATACCTTTTCCAATACTCAATAGCAAATGAAGTGGTAGTATTGAGCAGGTTTATGTCAAAACCTGGGAAGGAGCAGTGGACAACAGTGAAGCGGGTTTTTAGGTATTTGCGTGCCACTAGTGATTATGGTTTGTGCTACCAAGGAAGACTAGGATTGGACAGAGTGTTAGATATTCATGGCTTTGTTGATGCATACTGGGTTGGAGATTTGGATCAGAGAAGATCTACAAGTGCGTATGTGTTTAACCTATTTTGAGTTGTAGTCAGTTAGATCAGTAAGAACAATCTGTAGTGGAACTATCAACTATAGAGGTGGAATACATGGCAGCCACTCATGCAAGAAAGGAAGAAGTTTGGTTGCAAAGATTGTGTTCAAGTATGGGGTTAGTACAGGGAGCTATAAGGATAGACTGTGATAGCCAAAGTGCAATTTTCTTAGCAAAGAACCCTGCATATCATTCAAAGAAAAAGCACATTGACGTTCAGTATCACTTTGTGAGGGATATAATAGAAGAGAAAAAGTTGTTGTTGGTAAAAGTGGACACCTTGAGGAATACTACAGATGCATTGACAAAATATGTGAGCTCTGAGAAGTTCTCTTGGTGTAGAGAAACAATGGGCATTGCATGGCTAGATAAATGACTTAGCTCTCTTGTGGCCCCCTGTGGAAAGAAAACAACAAGTGGGAGAATGTTGGGTTGTGTTATATTCTTTCCACGAATAGCCCATGTAGTTAACCAGGGGGTTAGAAGGGCGGAAGAGCACCCTCTTCATTGCGCCCATTGTGTAGAGACAGTAGTCATAGGGAGTTTGAGGGGTGCAGGTAACCCCACTCTATGGGGTCTAGGGCAGCGCCCCAGAAAATTTTGGTCTTGGACCCTATATTAGGTTGGACAGACCTACCTATGGTTTTTTGCATGTTTTTCACACATGGTTTTGGACGCGATGGTTTTCAATCCAGGGTATTGGATTCTTCAGCATGTATAAATATGTATTGTAACATTGAAAGGAACATAATGAAAAATCAAGTTAGTAGTCCCGGTTTTGGGATCCAAGGGAAAATCTCTGTGTATATTTTTTTATGTGTTATGCTCTCGCATTGTTTATTTCCTTTGTTTTAGAATTCATATGCAGGTAATTTTTGTGCGGGGTTAAAACCTACAGGGTATAAAATGGTGAAGAAATTTGGCCTTTCCTTGGAGGCTCTAGAGTTGGTGTAGTGAAGATGGAGGCGGTAAATTTACAATGGCCTCAAATTTTAGCAGTTCCAGGAAAATCCTGTCCTTGGAAACGATGAAGCCGAGGAGTCATCCTAATTCCATGCAGTAAACACATTTTTGTGGATTTAACCAAATGTTATAGTGTCTGTATCGTAGAAAAATCTGCCAAAGATTGTCTGCATGATCTTGACACTTATGAGAATGGGGCAGAGGGTCATCCAAGTAAGGCTGGACAATGCTGTGAATATCATGAAATGCATAGGACATTGCCCATTGAAATGTGGCTCCAACATTTTTGAGGCTGGACAAGAGCTTCTTGTACACGAACGTACCCCATGGGCAGATAAAAGTTATCTTTTCTTGGTCATCCGATGTGATATTGATCTGGTTATAACCAGAAAAATCGTCCATAAAGGAAAAGGTCTTGATCCCGTCACATTCATCAATGATTTGATCAATGAAGGGAGTAGGATAGTTGTCTTTAGGACAGACACAATTAAGATATCAATAATCCATGCAAACGTGGCTCATGCCTTGTTTTTTAGTCACCGAGACAATATTGGACACCCAGTCTGTAAGGGGGATGGGGTAAATGAACCCAAATTTTAGAAGATTTTTAACTTCACCCTTAATAGTAGCAGCCTTCCTATGGTGCAATGGGTGAAGCCGTTAGTGAATAGGCTCCATGTGTGGATATGTTGGTATTTCATCTAGCGCAATGCTAGGATCGATGCTAAGCATTTCTTTGTAAGACCATGCAAACACATCATGGAATTCCTGAAATAGAAAAGTATATGTCTTGATCTCATCCGGAGAACAAGATACCCCAATATGACCATGTTCAATGATACTGGGTTTGATAGAAATGTCAATCGACATCATTTAGGTAATATTACTCAAATTTCCTTCCGACCATACTTCAAGAGTAACAGTCAGTGGTGGAAATGGAGAAGAGGCCTTTTCGAAAGTGGTAGACATGACCGTTGGGTAAGGTAGGAATGAGGATTAATGATGGGTATCGATCCATGGTGGTTCCTCGAGAGACATGATTTCGATGATACCTTCATTGGAGAGGAAGGTCTCGACTAAGGGGTCAGATGATTCCAAAGTGCCAAGCCAAGGGGATTGAGAGTACATATCAAGAGAGGTCTTCAACATATGAGAATCAGAGGACGTAGAGTTCGAAGCTGAAACAATTTCCACGTAACTGACTTTGGTGGGACTAAGCGCCATGAACTCACCCCAAGCATCAACAAGATTTGGGGCAGGTATGACCCAGGGATTAGATTTGACTGAGAGCATGTTGACAAAGGCAACATGACGAGGTGGGAGTGGAAAAATTCCCATTAAGTAAGAGGCTTTGAAGAGGCCTGCCCCCACACTCTCATAGGGAGCACTAGAGTGCTCGACATACGGAACATTGCCATCCAAGGAGGAAGAGGCAAAGAAAGACAGCTGATCAATGGTGACAATCTTCCCTCGATGGGGAAAATGAATCACGCGAAACAAAGAGGAGGCCACAGCATGCATGGCATGAGTCCAACTTCGGCCAAGTAGAAGACTATAATTGATATTGGTGTCAACAATCTCTACTTCGACTTTCATTGTCTTGCCTTCTAGGGTGATGGCAAGGTTAGGTAAGACACCGAAGGGTCGCAAATCGCGCCCATTGAAAGCTTCCAAAGTGTTCAGAGACTAGTTCAGTGCAGGGGTACCAATAGCCTTGCAACACGCAGTTGACATGATGCAGGTAGAAGCACCTTCATCAATGATAGTGCGGTGGATGGTCTTATCGTTAATAATTACCTAAATAAGGAAGGCAATCTGATGAGGGAGTCATGAAATATGGTTCTCTAGATCAAAACATATCAAATTAGAATCAGTGGGAATGATGCCCCCGATAGCCGATAGCAAAGACTTCCACTATGATAGGAAGCTTTGTAGTACCTCCAGAGCTGACATGGCTAATGGTGCCTGTGCCAAATCTTCAACAATATTGTAGTGCTGAATGGCTTGGGCATTGGGATTATACGAGGATTTCTGCAACACACCCCGATAGGGTGGACATGTAGCGGAATCAGGGTTAGGGTGTTTGATTTGTAGAGGGCCATAACTCAACGTAGAAGAAGAAGGTGCAACTTCTTTTTCTTTCCCATTTTTTAGAGTTGGAGTTTGATAATCTTTCGATCAAGTAGCCACATTAATGGGCATGCTCATCATGAACACTTGAGATCCAGAGGAAGCAAATCAGGGTAGGTCTACCATCTGACTCTGCTGAGATGGAAATGGCTCTTTAAGGATAGCAGGGGTCCCTTTGAGCAGGTGACTAACTTTGGATCGTTGTGGAAAATCCTTAGTTTAGTGGTCCTCCTCGCAAATGAGGTAGGGATACTGAGGTTTCCGTTGTAAAGATTCACCAGCAGACAATTTGGGAGGACCTTGTTTCGGGGCACCGACTTTAGCTTTGCCTTTGCCTTTCTTTCTTCCTTTCGAGGATTTGTCTGCTATGGTAGATAGACAGCATGGACCTCTGAGGTTTTACCAGGGCCTGGTGGATTTTGAGATGAACTATTAGGAGCAGCATTCGAGACTAATTTCTGTTTGGAAGACATTTTAGCATGGGTCTGGGATACTGAACCAATAACTCCATCAATGGGAGGAGAAAATGGTGACTTTGATGCTACAGGATTGGATTATGGATGAAAAGCATTTGGTAAGAACTCATATAAGGTACCATACTGAGAGTAAACCAGATCCAAGTACTCGGCACGGGCAATGCGTTGCTCTGCAATGACGCATCCACCCATAGTTATATCATGAGCAATTGGGCCTACAAATGATTTGGTAAACCATTCAATGAGCAACTGATCAGTTACCTCAAACTTGATCAGGCGATGTCTACATCTCCATTCATGGATATGATCAGAGATGTGTGTCGCAGTGTCTTTCTTAAGCGATGTGAACAAATAGGGGCCAATTTCATAACGAACCAGCAGCTGAAAATGCATGAGGAAAGCCATGGCCAACGAATTGAAGTCATGGAAAGTACTTCGAGGTAGGTCGATGTACCATTTCGTTGTAGCACCCATGAGGCTCTGTTGGAAAAGACTAAGATGAATGGAATCATCCATGTACGAGTTCGACAAGCACCAAAGTTGATATGTCATCACATGGGCCTGAGGATCTTCTTTATCTTTTCCATGAAACTTTGAGAAATCACTTGGTATCTTGGATGGCATCGGAGGCGAGTACGGTGAATGAAGGATTGGATCATTTGTAAGGCGTGATACATATGGCAACTCAAATGTAGTCAAGAAAGGTAATTGAGTGTTAAAAGGCATGGGAGGTCGATAAACGGGCCCATAAGGAGGAGCCCATCCCTGTTGGTAAGGATTTTGGCCCCACAGAGGGGGAGTTTGGCCATATGACATCTAAGGCTACCCCCATTGCAGATTACCTTGACCAAAGGGAGGGTTCAGACCTTGAATACCTTGAAATTGTCTAGGCACAGGTTGCTGATAGGAAACATATGGGTTAAAAGGTTGTTGAGCTTGTTGACCTTGGACATATGGATATGGGACCTGTTTTCCTGGAACATAGGGTTGTTAGGCCTGTTGTCCCTAAACAAGAGGTTTCTGGACCTGCAGTGCTTGGGCATAAGGTTGATACACTTATTTCCCTTAGACGTAGGGGTTTTCTACCTCATGCCCTTGGCCAGTAGGATTCTAAACCTCTTGACCTAGGATGAGAGGATTTTGTGCCTACTACTGTAAGAATTGACCTTGATCATGTCCCAGCAAGGGTTGACCTTGTTGATATGTATACAAGGGTTGTTGCTACCCGGGTTGGTTTTTCTGTTGCAAGGGTTGACCTTGCAGTTGCAAAATTTGTCCCTGGGGCTACAATGGTTGGCCCTGCAAGGGTATGGGTTGAGAGGTATGTGAAGGATATTCCATTTGTTGTTGCATGGCCTGCTACAATTGTTGGAAGGATTAGCCTTGTGGTTGTTGCAAGAGAATTTACTACGGGATAATTTTCCCTTGCTGTTGCACGGAAAGCCCTTGTTGCAACAAAGGTTGCCCTTGTGGTAACAAAGGCTACCCTAGTTGTTGTAAAGGTTTTTCTTTTTGTTGCAAGGGTACTTGAACAGTGCTTGGGACATTACCAAACTAAATCTGGCTATAGCCAGGCTGGATTTATTGCCCAGATTGGAGGGTGTAAGGTTGATTAACCAATCCTTGAGAACCATATGGAATGTAAGGATTTTGGTATTGGACTTGAGCCCCATAGGGATAGTGATATTGGACACTGCTCAGTCCAGATGGACCACCAAGATTTTCAACCTACTGGTACTGGACATTGCTTGATCCAATAGGGTCAGTAGGGTTATAAATAATACCAGAAGAGGGCTAGTTTATACCAAGCATGTGAGCTTATGAGCCACTCACATTAGTGGCACTTGACACCATAGAGACATTAAAGTTCTGCGCCCCAAGCGGTGGCACAATCTAGCCACTGACTAATGGGACAGAAGAACTGATGGAAAAAATCTTTGAAACCATTGATTGTGACTGACGTGTAACTAGGATTGATGATACAAGAGTATTCAGGATGGCGGGTTGCATCGAGACTGAAGTAAAAACTAGTTGGGAGGTCATGATCATGACGAACGGACCTGACATAGGCCTAACGCCTGATGCCCAAACATGATTATGGTAAAGTGATGAGGCATTATGTGTGCCTGAAACTAAGTGCCCTAAAGACACATAGCTGGGTGGAAAGCTGGTGGGAATACCTTATGAATAAGGGAAACCCTCAGGAGGAAACTACAACTGTAGTTCTTCCCCCTCAATAATGTGTCAAGTACAAACTTTAGACTTCTCTGGAGAAGTAACTAGAGCCTCACCTTCAGGTTCCATGTCTAAAAATAAATGATGACGAATGGTTGAATGTGTACTGGGGGATAGTTCCAAAGGAACACCCGGCTGGTCGTACAGACTGTAAGGATGCTATGGTGATACCTTAACAATGTCAAATAGAGGGTTCAGAGGATAGCTAACCAGTCCAAGCTGACCATCAATGGTTGGCAAGTTCTTTGGAGTTCAAATAGGATTATCCAGAGATTCCAAGCCAAGATCAGCAGATGACCCTAATTGAAAGTAGGCGGAGGACGAGATGACAATGGTTGAACACTCAAAACAATTGAAATTTCAACATTTTGGTCCTCAAGTGACTTTGATAGCTCAGGAAACAGCTCCTCAGACAATATTTCAGATGGAGGAGAGGAAGAGGAATTGGGTGAACTAGATGGTTCAACCACGATGACCTTGTCTTAGTCGACAGAACAAATAACTTCAAGGCTTTAAAATGTCCTTTCAAGAGAAATCATGATTTGGTAAAAAAGACTAACAGGATGTTTAGATCATGGGTAATCAATTATTAAGATACATAAAAGACTAATTTTCTTTCATTTTTTAAGAGTCGAGAAGGAAACAAAGATGACTCTATCACTTTCGACTAGAAATGAGCTCGAAAGGGCAAGTGCTCGAATGATCTTTTAACTTTAATGAGTCAAAAAGATCAGATGACTACTCTGGATGATCTAGGTAAACATGATTACCAGGCAGCTACAAATTTTAGAATACCTCTTGGCAAACCAAGAAGTAAGATCAGGCAATCTCCCTGAATGCTCTGTTTGGTGTATCGCATTCGCAAGGTGGCCGACTCGGCTTCCTAAGGATAAGAGGATTGTAGCCTAGTGGGGTCTCCTATTATATACTTGATGGTATGGGGAGAACAAATCCATGCTAGCATTTTCTAATGCCGATGCTAATGGCAGCTTCTAGGCTTACAAATGCCAGAACACATCTCTAGCCTAGACCCTCTAGATATGATCGTTAAGCTCAAATGCACCTTAGGTTAATTGAATTTATTTTAGAGTTGATCTTGAGTTAAGTTTCAGTTTTCAGGTCTTAGCGATATTATTTGGAAAACCTTAAATGCAACTAAATGGGACAATAACCTTTCAAATCGATGAAATGCCTACACTAGAGATGATAGAAACTACTCAATCAAATTCAAACAATCAAGCAACTAAAAATGAAATGATCTTTCACTACTTCACTTTTTCAAAAAATAAACTAATGAAAAATGCATTCCAATTACTAATTTTCTGACAAGCACTTATCTATCAGTCCTTTCAAAATGAAAAAAATTCTCTTACTTTTCTAAATGCTGGTGCAATTCTAGTTTTTAAGAGATGCAAATCATAATGATGCAACAAGCTAGAATTCCAAACTTTCTCATGAAACAACGAAACAAACTTTTCGCATACAATCTTCCAATGAAAACGTTTTCGAGGCTATGAGCTCTTCATGTAGATGAAAACATGAAAAGATAATTTCATTCAAATCAATGAAACACTGACTTTACCAAACACAAGATTGACAATGTAATCTATGATGGAAAAAAAACGGTCAAAGTAGTAAACGAAAATTTTTCAAACTTGTGCAGAAAGAGGTCAATGTTATAAGAGGGAAGAAAAACAAGTGCAAGGACCAAACACACCTACAACTAGACTTGATGAGTCCACAAGTTGCTAAATGGGTGACTAGATAAATGCCCTAGTGTCACTAGCCACTCAATGACTGAATCAATCAAACAGCAAGATGACAAGCCAACAAGCAAGAAAAACCAAATGAAATGTAGCTTCCTAATCAGGGAGAAAATAGCAAAAAAGGCTTACGAGGTCAAAAACACAAGAGCAGAACACACTAGCCAAGATTGGGGTCCAGCCTTAATCTTTACTTACAGGGATCGACGCAACTACCTAACTGACAAAAAGCGCTAGAGGTTGGCCAATGTGACTATTCCTCCGCAATTCGCACTAGTTGGTGTGACTGTCAACCGATTCAACGTGTTGTCCAAGGGAACTAAGGAAAAATAAAATAAAAAAATTCAAAATAGGGACCAGATCTACTACTATGAATTTTAGACTTAGGCCAGTATGTAGGAGAAAAGAAACAGAACCAAAGGGAAAATGTGAGACTAGAAAAGTTTTCACGAAATCATGAAATCCAAAACAAAGAAAAGATGGGATCTCCCTAGCGGAGTCACTAATTTGTGGTGAAGTAAAATTATAAGTGCAGACATGAACAAATTCCTCTAGCCCAATAATGGGTCTAGCCACAACAGATACATTCTATGGAAGATTTCCTTAGGTTAGAATCAATCAAGAGGGCCTACCTCTTGGTCTCTTAGCTTGCTTGATGATGTCCTCACTTGCTCACTCTAGCAATCTCTCACTTCCTTCTTCAAGCTCCTAAAACAAGTAAACAACAATAGCACACAAACATAATAATAGACAAATTTCAATTCAACTTACTTAACAAGTCAAGAAGCATTAAGCCATGAATATTTAATATTACAAAACATGTAGGAAATCAATCCATAGTTGCATATATTAATACCAAAGAGAGATTACAACCATTCATCTTGACGTCGCAGTCTTCCTCTGGCAAGACTAGGTTCCCACACACTTCTGCTAGCATTCCATGGTGGCCTCAATCAACAATAGTTTTAAGGCTCTTCCCTTTAGGCTTCACTCCAAAACAAACACACTTATCCCTCGCACAACTAGATGGCTCAACTAGTAATAGCTTGCTTGTCTAATCAAAATAGTATACTCACACTCAACGAAGACTCTAACTAGCTTGTGCTTGGTAAGAAGGGAGGTTTATATAGGAAATATGGATGGAAGATGGATCCTCTTCTCAAGGGAGAAGGACTTATCCCTTGAGGTAGTTCCATCATTATAGTGGAAAGGAGCCCAAACTATCATCCTCGACCCCATCTGACCAAACCATTTACCAGACTTCCATTACAGAAATTTTATGGCTAGAAGCTTCAGCTCTAATTTAAAAAAAAAATCCATAATAGGACTGGCATGACTAGAACAAAGCTCAGTCGCACTGATCACCGTGGGGAATAGTGCTAATCTCTACACATTGGTGTAGGGAATACAAAGGTCATTAGTGTCGGCCTTGTAAACAGGGAAAAACAAAAGTTTCAGGGGAAATGGTACAAAATGGAAATGATTCGCTCATGAAGAGGGATATAATGGGAGTTTCTTCATGAAGGCAAAGCATGTGGGGTTCACTGTAGAGGTCCTCCAGGATCAAGGAATGGGGAGTACAGGGACAGTGACAAAATGTTGTGTAACAAGAGGGTTATGTAATAGATCAACCCACTAATGGTTAGTGCTTAACATGTAAATACACGATTCTAAGTAAATTTCAAGTTAAAAATGGATGAGTAAGGGACACAGATTCCAAAAGGGATTGAGGGAGGTTAATTTCTTGGGAAATTTAGCTTACTTACTGAAGGATAAAAACTAGATAGTTTGAACAACCATTGAAGGCTAGTTGTTGAGTTTTAAATTCTCTAGAATGATGTGTTGTAGAGATAGTTGTTGTAAATTTATGAGTTGTAGGCAAAGGAGAAAGACAGTGTTGGCTTGGGAAAATATAGCAAGGAAGTAGGATTGAAGGCATAGAAAAAGGGAGATACTGTGTGGATAACGAAGGAAGAAAACCTCATTTTTCCTTAGTGGGGGGGGATGAAGGAGAAAAATAGAGAAAGAAAAGTAAAACTCTCACACATTACTAGATTGCGCCATTGAGTAGAGAAAGGAAAAATTCCCATGGATAAGTAGATAGAGGGAGAGCTCGAGATCATGTGGATAACAAATAGAGAGACTCGGGAGCATAAGAAAAGGGGCACAATAAAATGTGATACACAGATAGAGAGAAAAGAGAAGAGGGAGCTCGATTATAACGAAAAATAGAAAATTAGAGTGTTGTTATTCATGGTAAACAAAAGCAAGTTCAATTGTTTGGAGGAGTCTGACTTGTTCTTTTACTCTCAAGGTCTCATCATACTTTAGTGAAGTAATAGGAGCACCGAAGGAGTTCTCCTTCAGGTGAGGGTAAATCTTCAGACACCTCAGGGGGCTGGAGGGTGGAGATCACATTCTCTAGATTCCCTTGGTAGGTTGGGGTAGATGTTCAGCCCTTAAATTCCTGGTAAATGAAAATCTAGAGGTCTCCATTACTAGTCATTTAAAAATGGGTTCTCGATTCCCTTGATTAGGTGGAACCATTTTGTTACATGCTCCTAGGGTAGAGGTTAGACCTTTGGACTCCCTGGAGTATGTGGGTGTTTTTATGGATGGCTAGAGAGAAAGTGGAGGTTGTAAGTGTAAGGAATCCTAGAACTTGGTATATCACTATTGATTGGTTGAAGGGTGGAGGTAGAAGAAATTTGGAATCCATCTTTATTGTTGATCATCATTTGTTAGAAAACATGTGGAGGTAACTAACCTCTAGATTTTGGTGTGTGGAGATAGGAGGACCTTAGGAGCCCCTATTTTAGTTGATAGATGTTGATTATTCCCTTGAGAAATACCACCTCATTCCATTGGGATCTAGCTTGGGGGTGACAACTGCAAGTAGCTTGGCTACAACTACCTACAGATGGGTGGAGGGTTGAAGTCCCAAACTCAATCACCCATCAACTGTATTAATTAAATGTAAGTTCTTATGTGTAACCTTGTATGATCTCATGGTTGACTATTATGATTGTAAGCTAGTTATATGCTTGTTATAGACAACTTATGTATGCGATCGACATATGGTTATATGTGATGGGATGTTATAACCCTTTTTCAATTGATATGAATGAAATGCAACTCCTCAAGTGATATTTGTATAATGAAGTCAGACATGAGCAACGACTTATCCTTGTAGTGTCAAAATAATACCATTATAAGAATGACTAAGAAGGTCAATGACCCTTCAGTGGAAAATTTCTTGTCATATATTCCTTTATGGAATGATGGAGAGTGATAAGAGATGCAAGGTCTCTAGTATTTGATCTTATTGGGTCAATTAAGAGAGTGAAATTCCTTGGTTGGAAAATTTTTCATTTGTTTTGGTTTTTGGAGAAAAAATCCTCTTATTATTTACCCCTTTTTTATAGTTTTCTTGGTTCTTGTAAAGCCTTGTAAGTTCCCTTAGTTTCAGGGATGAGTGGTGCATCCCTGAAACTAAGGGAATATCGAGTGAGTTCCCTAAGTTCCCTGAGCTCCCTTAGTCTCACCTTATATTCTTCCCTCCTATTGTGGAATTTGGTGAAAATTCTCTAAGTCACAGTAGGTTGGGATCTAAGACCAGAATAGGTCAAAGGTCAGGAGGGGGTAGTCACCAAGGGAAGTTGTTTGTCAAGGAAGCTGGCCCTACCTAGGTCAGAGTTCGAAAGGTTGGGATACTTGTTGAGGGAAGTGGTCCATCGAGGAAGTTGAACTCGACTAGGTTAGAGGTCGAGATAGTCACCTGATGAAGTTGTTCGTCAAGCAAGTCAAACCCAACTAGGTCAGAGGTCAGGAGGTTGGGAGTCAGGGCTCAGGTCAACTTTGGAAGTTTTTCACTCCAACGTAGGCTGACCCAACCTGATGGTGGGCCCACTAATCATTGCAGCAAATTGTAGGCTGCCATGTGGTAGCTTTTTGATGTGGTTAGGGGGAGTGTATCCCACCTTTAAAGGCTACTTCTCTTTATCCATACCTCAGATTGGGGTGAAGTCATATGTCTCCATATTTTTTTTAATGAGATGAATGCAATGGTGATGATAGTTTTGGGTTTAGAGGAGTTCCATAAAAGTCCAAAATTGTATGCCCCATCATCGTAACATTATTTTGAGGGTCAAGTATTGAGAGTTGCTTCCTCTTGATCATGGGTTTGAGTAAGCAGTGTTGATACATTATCTCAAGAAGACTATGGGAATAATGCATTAAAGGAAGATAAGGTGTTTAAAGCATCAAAGAATTTATATTAAAATCAAATTGTTTGAAGCATAACTGAGGATGAAGTGGATGAACAACAGATTATGTCCAAAGTAGAAGGGGAAGAAAATAATGATGAGATTAGTGTGTCTCATGAAAAATTGTTTCAATTAAAGTCAATGAGCACAGGGAAGAAAATAGTAATAGGGAATCACTAGCTATTTGACTTTTTGTATTTTATTTACTACTATCACGATGCAAAAGAATAGACACCATATTACGAGATGAATTTTGAAACCATGCAAACACTTATGGGATTGACTAGTCTGAACATGTATCAAGAAGAGTGTAGACTAGACATGGAGGTTGAGGAAATCATGATATTGATGAAGGAATTAGTTGGAGGATGATACAATGATGAGGAAGTGATGATTAGATTCAACACTGCGTTGACTGGGAAGGACTACAACAACTTGGTGAATGTGAGACAGCTGCAAAACAAAATTTGGGATCATGGAAGGAGAAGGACAACAAACATCAAGTTGATTGTGCAAGATTATCTTAGTAAGGAAAGTGGAGCATAATAAAGAAAAACTCGGGATCCTAGTAGGCTGAAGTTAGGAAAGGAACAATAGAATAATCAAGAATATAGACAATTGCAAAGTAAGGTATGGGATCCAACATAACTAAATGCAACATCAAGCCAACAAGGTAAATTAAGGGGGAAACTAGAACATTTTGTTTGGGATCCTAGAGGGTTTCAAATATTACAAACATTGACCAAGAGGTGAAAATTCTTCTTCCTATGAACTTTGGTGCAGGAGCATCAACCCTATGGTTATCTAGACTAAGAGGGGCTAATGTAAATTTTAGAAGAGATATTTATTTTGCGCAAAAAATAAATGTCAGTTGTTAACCTACCATGTGTCCCATTTCCATTTTGCTGAGGTGTTAGTTGCTTTAGTGGAAAACCAAGGGACTTTGTAAATGAAATAGGTGTATGGATAGGAACCTGGTAGTTTTAGGGTCTAGAGAGATGTCTCATTTTCAATGTTTCTATTCATATATTTTTCCAGCCAATTTTTGTATATGTAAATGTGTGTGTGTGATGGTGAAGAAGAGAGAAAGGTCACTTAGAATTCTAGAATTAATGAATTTGGGGACGAAGGAGCTCGAGGGACAAATATGAGGAGGAAAAATTGGAGAAGAGGGCCATGAATGTTATGTACATATTGACTAGCTAAAGTACGGAGATGAGCTTTAAATTTCACCGATGTGTAAATGTATGATTTCTCTGCTCAATTATTTTTAGATTAAATTTTGTTAAATTGAATCGAAGAATCCTTTGATCGGTCTTTGTAATTACATATATGGTTAAAAGAAGTAAAATGTTGAGGATAATTATGTGTACATGTTTGGAACTTGCATACAATCCCTGCTCTATTTAGGAGGTGAGTATGTTATTTCTTATCCCATAAAAAGAATATACCAACAAATCTAATCAAAGAAGGGATCATTATAAACCCGCAAGGGGATAGTGTCTAGCTACTAGGATTATGTGGTGTTATGCACAATGTTGTGTTGGGCATTCTTTGAATCAAAATTTTAAGCATAAATTAATTACGTGAGTGTGTCAATAATTAAATTATGGAGGGATGAAATATGGTGAAAGGGTGTAAAATTTGTCGGAAGGTAAGAAACCTGTGTATCAGTATTTGTAGCCAAATGTATTTGAGAGAAGGAATGTGGCTTGAAAGGCTACAACATAAAAGAAAACACCTAACAAATATAAGAAGAGGCCAATGACTAGCCTCCAGTAGTTGAAAGAGTTAGACATTGGGAAATTCGAGTTTTCAAAGTAAATATATCACGATTCCAACATCAGAAAAACTTGGTTACCTAGTCGACGAGCAAAGAAGTTGGCCATCGGTGTTTTGACATGCTCTAAGGGAAGATCATCTCTGACTTCCATTGGGTTACACAGGCTAAGGCTCGAGTCAATGTATTCAAACTTGAGAGGAGTTAGGATGTGAAGCATAAAACAAAAAGAAGGGTCAAACCTGTGACTCAAAGTTGGGCCGACCTCCAATTGGCTCTAGTGGGGAGCGCAAAGTAATATACATTTAATTGTAGTAAGGTTTTAAAAAGGAGGTTTAAGAATTATGAGAGAATAGTTAATGGGGATCCGTGTCACCCACTAAAAGGGAGGTTTTTCTTTTTTAAAAGAAGAAGTATTTTCACCCCCCTCGTAGAAGGAAGGAAATAGAAAAGGATGAGTGGTCCAAGAGGAGGACAAGACAATATTTTTGAGTTTCGTTAGGTGAAGTTTTAAGGAATGAAGATCTTGGGAACAATGTTTTAAAACTTCGACTCCAACTCTGACTCAGTTATTTTGATTTCAATGACTCGGTCATTGTAAAAAATACATTATTTTTTTTTTATTTTTTTTTATAAAAAACATAATTTTAAATATTTTCATTCATGTTTCCAGACACAAAGCTTTAGAATATAAAGAGAAGACAACATATGATGAAAGTAGGCTGATGAATATATCCATTATATCAACATGGCACCTAGTGCACTATCTAATACATACATGAATGGTGATATAGAGATTTAAAAAAAACACATAACCAAGGAGGCTAGAAATGGCCTCTACAACAAAAGTAAATTGTGCAACATCACTAGTCACAAGTACTACTAGCTACTGCTAGAGGAGCCAACATCATCTGTCTCAGACTATGAATTAGATTCAGACAAGGAAACCCATGGCTCCTACTCCTCATCATCTCCAATTGTAACTGTAGAAGTGGTAGCACTAACAGGTAGTGCAGCAGTTGCACGCTGAGATATATGAGATATGCGCTTCCATCGTGGCTGAGCATAGGAAGTGCCTACAATTAGAGAACTTGAGGATGTGACTGAGGCTAACACAAGTGGATCTGCATTCAATTGAACATTTTTTTTGAGTGATGCCTCCATTTCTAAATCCAAAACAAGTTCCTCATCAGAATTAAACTCTATTCGATGACTCTCTACTACCCAATTTGATGTTGGATCAATATCTTCCAACACAATGGGATCTAAATCAATTCTTTTGTTCAACAATTGGTTGCATCTAAGCCGGAGGTAATATTGGACATAGACTAGATCATTTACCCATTTTTTATCCAAATGGGTTTTCTTCTTCTTGTGAATCCTCTCAAAGATAGACCAATTGTGCTCACACTGCAAGTTTAACTCAAAATACGAATTGCAAACTTCTGCAATTGAGTACAATGGCTATTGAAAGCCTCCCACCATTATGCTGCAGAAACATAGTAGTGTAATGAGTCAACTCAACAAATTATATCTAACTTTCAAATTATAAAAAAATTAATAAAATAATAATTTGAAAATTCGAATTTTTGTTTACCTCACTCATCTGCTTACCTTATAATCTTTGCTAGGTTCTTTCCAAAGGTACTTGTGGCTTTACTGAAAGTTATAACCTATTGGTGTATCTCCAACTGATCACAATCCAATGGGATCATGCGATCAATGTAGTCAATCAATCCATCTCTAACCTCCCCACCGAAATATCATGGCTCTAGAGATTTATAATGATATCGTGGGTTCAAAAAATAACCAACTACATGTATAAGGCGATGGAGTTTATTGTTCCATCTTTCATCAATGATTGCCCAAATGGGCCCATACTTAGCCACACTATCCATGTATGCCCTCTTTATTTTCTCCTTTTCTTGACCTATAGCCTCATAAATGAATCCCATATCCAATCTTTCCCCATCCACCAACCACAACACCCTAACTAGTGGCTCAACAACCTTCACAATCTCTGTTGCCTTTTTCCAAGATATTTCTTCATTAACTTTCTTTTTCAAATCTATTCCTTCCTATTTGTTAGAACACTAGATTTGATTCCAATAATCACTAGAAAACATCTTTTGCAAGTTTCTATGTTGGGAAAGAATAGATTGCAATGTCAAAAGATGAGTTTCAAATCTAGTGATGGCAGGCCTAATAATATCTCTACCCCCTGTGTGTCTCCTCATCAAGTTCAAAATCCATGAATGATTGTAGATAACTTTTGTTATTCTTTTGGCATGATCTACAGTGTTCTGGACCCAATATAATTTGCCAATATCCTTGAGCATGAGGTCTATGCAATGTGCAGCACATGGGGTCCAAAAGATGGTTTTGTGTTTTGGTTTACCAACAAGAACATAGTTAGATGCATTATCTGTGATGACTTGAACAACACTAGACACCCCCACCTCCTCAAAATCCTCATCCAATAGTTGAAACAACAATTGTCCGTCTTTCATCCTATGAGATGCATCAACTAATTTTAGAAACATGGTTCCCTATGGGCAAAAGATAAAAAAGTTTATGATGGTATGGTTCGTTTGATCAATCCATCCATCTAACATGATGGTACATCCTATTTTTTCCCATGAGTTTTTGAAATCTTTTAAATACTCATTAATGGAGGAAATTTCTATCTCCAAACGATTCCCCCTTAATTCATGCATAATAGGGCCTTTGAAGCCCTCTCTAGCAGCAAATATGGCATCAAACATAGGCTCATAATATGATGAATGGGAAGCATCAAATGGTATATCGGCATCATACTGCCATCCAGATATGTAATTAAAAGCAATATCCCTTAATTATTTCTTCCAATGGTCATCTAAAGTGGGCTGCAAAGTTTTACTATCTTGAAGACCATGTGCATCTGATAGAGAGGAGGGTGTGATAGTGAAATAACTTTTGATATTCATATCACCCTTCTTTTTCATTTTACCCTTACCATTTTTTCTTGCATGGAATCTAAAGAGGGAGGAACATAGCGGAAGGGGTTCTTGCATCAGTACAAGGGATAGAAGAAGAGCCCTCAAAATCAAAATGGGGGTTGGTAGCCATCATTTGTTGTGTACTCCTCTTCCTCCCAATTTCAGCCTCTATTTATTTTTCCCTAGTTGTTTCTTCTTGAAACTTCTCAATGTTATTTAATAACTCCTTCCTATTCTCCTCAATTTGTGCTGATTCACGTGGAGTAATTTGGCATCTAATACCTGCCAAGTGTTGTTTCAACCTATAAATGCCCCCAGGACCCTCCGTAATTTTTCTATGGAAAAATTTGCAATGCATTTGATTATCAACCATCTCATCATATGCTCAAGCAGTGTATTTCACTCTATGAGCCATTTTTTGACTTGGAAATGAAAGGAAAAAATATGAAAATGAAAACAAAAAGAATAACATTTCTTCAATGTTCATTTATTTTACAAAAAACACTCTTTTCAATTTCCTTATTTGCACAAAAAAATAAATAAGAAAAAACAGATGTTAGAAGTGAAAAAAAATACCTCTAAGCACAAACTGCCTCCTGAATATTGCTGCAACAAACTAGCTCCTCAATGCTTCTCTAATGGCTACACAAGAAGCTACTCACTGCTACTCCAATGCTTTACCAAGACTCCTCACTACTACTCCAAAAACAAAATCCACAACTCTTCACAAACTCCTCACAAATTCTGACAGAAAAGCAATGAGATAGTTGTGAGGAAATGAGAGGGGTTGGGTAGCTTTTATAGGGTTTGGGAGAGGTAAATGGACCCCAAATAACCATAAGCCAAATTATAATTGGTTGTGGGGTCATTTTATTCCCCTCAAAAAAATTTGCAGACTGCTTTTCGACCACGGCCACCGAGTCATCCGAGTTAGCTTGGGCTTGGTCAATTCAACAGGGTTGTTACCAAACCAGGCAATTCATTCATTAGCTCAATCGTCTAAATAACAACCTGGCTAGCCAAATTGATTCAGCCACCAAGTCGACCTGGCCAGGCTCTGGCTCGGTTTGGCTCAGCCATTTCGGTTTCGAGCCGACTGTTTTGTAAAACACTACTTGGGAAATTTGGAAGGCACTACACAACTTAAACTTATAATTCTAATGAATCTTTGTTTGATTTGGGACAAAATTGAGGCAAAAATATAAAGTGGAAAATGAGTAGAATATAGGATGGTGACACTATTTGATATGTTTTAACTATAACAATTTGTTTTTTTCAATTACGGTATATAACATATATGTAGTTTTTTTAAAACCATATATAATATATACTTAGTTGACATTGAAATAGTTTACTTAACATGGAAATTGAATTACTTTATTTATTGATCACATTATCCACAATATACTTTTTTTTTGTTATTAATATATATTTAAATACAGGTCAATATTATTTAGCCTTGCAAATTAAAATATTTTATTTATAATTCACATTTGTGTTTTAATTATTAATATTTTTTTAAAATGGCATATATTTATGTTGATATGCATGCCTATTTTTCAATATCGTTTTCACAATTTCGATTTAAGTAGTGCAATAATATAAATTTAATGGTTGATAAATGAGAATAGGGATCAATCCATAATAATAACAATAATCATAAAAACACTTACTTCATTATAAATTTTAAGTTGCTAAAATTAAAAAAATCATAAGGATCAATTAAATAATAATAATCATAACAATAATTATTGTTATTATTCGTTTTTTTATGAGACCCCCTTGTTTGTGGGACAAGGCTTCATTATAAATTTTAAGTTGCTAAAATTAAAAAAAATCATAAGAATTAACTAAATAATAATAATAATAAAATAATTATTGTTATTATTCGTTTTTTTATGAGACCCCCTTGTTTGTGGGACAAGGCTTCATTATAAATTTTAGGTTTCTAAAATTAAAAAAATAATAAGAACTAACTAAATAGTAATAATCATAACAATATTTATTATTATACATTTTTTATGAGACCCCCTTGTTTGTGGGACAAGGGACGCTAAGTCTACAAAGGCATACATTTTCTACCCCCTCTCATTTTGAACCTGTTACCTCTTAGGAGAAAACACATTCTCTTAACCATTAGACCCACTAAATTTGTATAAGTTAAACATGTATACATTTTGAAAAAACATGTAAGTAGATTCTTAACAATGAAGATCCACCACCATTTTCTCATAGAGATTATTAATATGTAGATATGGTTTGTTACAATACCATGGCTTATCAATAATGGATACAAAAAAGCCTTAATTCATTTCATATGTCACTTGTTCATATGATATTTTTTTAATAAATTGATAATTAAATTAAAATTTTGCAAGCCTTATTCCAAAATAGACATGCTTAATAATTATTAAGTCAATGATAAAGATTTATGCTTCACAAAATATTGGAGAATATCCTTAATAGTATTCGCAAATCAAAGGTTGAGATTTATTTCGAGAATAGTAATTCCTCTTTTACTTCTTTTGTTAAAATGGTGAATTAAAATGTCATATACAAGTATCTTATGATGAATTATGGTGTTTCTTTACATGTGGTATTGAGAAGCCATGGTATTCCCCCATGATATTGTAACAAAGCCTATTTACATATTAAGAATCTTCATAATAGGAAATATGGAGATTAATTTCCACGGTTAATAATCTTTTTACTAACATTTTTAAATGTATATAAGTTTAATTTATATATTAATTTTTTTATAATAATATTATTAAGTAAATTAAAATAAAATTATAAATAATAGTTAATTTTTATATATTTTTTATTTTTAGGCAGTATTAGTATTTACCATGAGTAAGTTTTTTAAAATATGATTATAGTTTAATCTCTCTCTCTTCTCCTCTCTCTCTCTCGTCTTTCCTTCTCTCTCTCTCTCCATATTTGTAAATTAAACAAATTAAGTTCACGGTTCTTAAAAATATCTATCGATGGACAAAATTGACTAGAAAAAATGCCCAAAAAGAGTTATTTCATCCATTAGTTAGACTACATGTGTTTACATATATACAAAGTTGATATTGAAGTAAACTAACGAAAACATATAAATTAAATGGATGGTTCATACTAATAAACATCAATCCATAATAGTTATCACAATACTTATGTCATAATACATCTTACATAGCTAAAATTAAATAAATCATACAAATTAACAAAATTATAAGTCTACTTTAAATTACTACTAATATTATAAATCATAAAAATTAACAAAATTATAAGTTAAATTTAAATTATTACTATTATTATTATTATTTGTTAAGCTTTGCACGACCTTTCATTTTCTATTTATAATCGAAAAATTTACACCACATAAATTGGCTAGTGGCCTCAACTTGCCCAATGGGAAACCAAGTTTGTTGGCCACCTATCCTCATTGTAAGCCATCCAAAAATAATAAAGTCTCAATCTTTTTAGCCAAGCTATATATGTCTCTATTTTTCATGACCAGACTATATATATCTATCTATCCTTATACTTGCATAGCGTAAAGTAAATGCTAACCGCATATATAACAAAAGTAAACATTGTAAACTGACTAGCCCTTCTGCTCCTCCGATGCCAATCCCATAGGTGCCAGATTCTTGACAGTTGCTCCAGGCATCTCAGATAATTTCAGGATGCATGGAATGTGTTTTTCAATTCTATCCAATCTAATGTCTTTCTTATGGAGTTGAAACTAAATTCTCTCTAGATCTTGTTTGTAGCTCGACATCCCATGGAGAGAGACTCCCATCCCCATCGAGATCTATTCCATGGATTTACCCAATTGGATTTTCATTAGCCAGTAGAGGTATAATGTCTGCTTCAATTAGGTTATTCTTCCTCTAGTATTCCCACGGTCCGGGATGAGTGTCCTCCAATTCTCCATATCCTCCTTTCTATCACTTCCCTACTTGATTTCCTATTCCCATTCTTCTAGAAAATTATGGATGCCTTCATCCATTCCCTCTTGGTATGTCACAGCTGCTTCACTGATAAGATGCTCTACCGATTTCCTTCCTATGCGAAGCTCTGGCGTGCTCGGGTCCTTAACCTTTCCAGGCTCCCGGCGCCATCTTCCACTTCCCCATCCTCTTGTTGGATGAGCCATATCAACACTATTCAATACCTATCCATAGGAAATATTTGTTAACCAGGAGAACTGTAACATATTATAGCATTGGTTATTGTTCTGAGTGAAATTTTCATTGCCATCATTCTCCCCGTTCGTTGCATTTTTCAACCTGCTAGTAGTACCGAGGGAAAGATTGGTGGAGCATAAATCCTTAGAAAGAGCCAAACTTCGTATCCCTTCTAACTTATCACCCCTCCCTCCCCATTGCCACACATACTCAGTGTGGTTGACAATCCCCGACCAAGGCCATGCAAGTGAGCCTAGCCTCAGCGTGACAAGTTTCCCTCTGTAGAGTGCAGTCCCATTCCCCTCTGCCCAGTAATCTAAAACAATTTCTCTTCCCTTATCATGCCCGACATCAGCCACAGGGATCCTAGATGGTCTCTTAGCACAGTAATGTCTCCTAGTTCCCTAGAATTTTCCATGGTTACAACTGTTGGTCCATCCTCCTACCCAACATATTAGCTGATCTTTGCTACCCTTAGCCCCTGATCCCAAGCTTCTACCAAACAAACCCCAGTGACCAACCCCACTTAGCCCATAGTATGCAAAGCCCGGGTTCCCATTGCCACATAATGCAAGGTCCACACATCCAAAGGAAAGGTTAATTCCCAATAGGCTCAAAACAAAGATGCATAGCCAAACTATTTCCACTCGATGTCTCCTTCGTTTCCTAGTATATTTCCCCCAATTACCATTCGCAAGTATCTTCCTCTCCCACTAGCAAAAATTAAACCGGGTCGACATTACAAAGGAGGCGAACAGCCAAGATATATACCCGTTATCGCTCCAAGGTTGATGCCATTGGTGTCGGTGCCTTCCCTCGCTTCTATTCCAGCTCCTTACTCCACAAGCCAAATTACAATTCTAACCTATCTATCTCACCTTAATTTCTATACATCCCACCTCTTCCCTGCCATCTCTTCCACCTTTCCCACCACCCTTGCATGTACTCATGCCAACGGCCACTGTACCCATCGCTTTGAGCATGTGGGGGGCTGTGGTACGTAAATCAATTGTACTCTTCATTACTAGCCGTAGGCACTTCCATTCACTGACACGCACCCTGATCGGGGTAAACTATTACTATTATTATTAATTATAAGAATAACTAATACATAAGTTAAACATATGTGAAGTTAAAAAAACATGTCACAACATTCTTAATATGTAAATAGGATTTGTTACAATACAATGGTTTATCAATACCACATGCCCAAACAACCATAATTCATTTCATATGACATTTTTGTTAATTAATCAATTTTACAAGAAAGGAAAAAAAATATAAACTACTTTGAAGAAAATTTTCAACCTTCGACTCCCAAATAATAAGTAGATGTTAAATCCTTATCATCCAACTACTAATTATGGATAATTAAACTAAAATTTTGGAAGCCATATTCTAAAATAGACCACGTATGGTGAAATAATTAATTAACATGAATAATCAAATATTGATATTGAAATAAATTAGTTAATATGAATATTCAAATAGTTCATTAAGTGTTGTATTGAAATATTTTTAAGAGATATTGAAAATAAAAGTTTTTTTTGTTTTTATTATTATTTTACGACTTTCTCTAAAATTGATATGGTAAAGTAGACTACATCAATCCATGCTAAGCATCAAAACACTTCATGGTACATCTCACATTGACCATATATTAAAAAATGACATCACTTATTTCAAATTATTATTAATAAGTATATAATTATTTACCATATGATAAAAGCATCTTATTTAATTTGGTTTGGTGAAAAATTCTTTCCTAAATTGTAACTGGTCCATAACTAATCCATTTGTAAAATTTATGAAATAACTATATCAAATATATCTGTGACAACCTGTTTTTGAAACACACCTATAAATATAATTTACTTGAAATAAATATTACATAATTTATTTGTGACCAAAAACAACACAATAACATTTAACAAATATTGACATGTAGAAATTTCTACCTTTGATCTCTTTTGCAATTTTTCATTTAAACAAAAAGACAATTTTACCATTAAAAAAATTATACATATAAAAAATTGTACATCTCAAGATTCTTTGTGATTATCCATGAATCCGAGCCATAAATTTTTGTGTGTTTACATCGAAAAATTTCCCGACCACTCCAGTTACCGCTATTTCGAATAATTAATTATGAACTTGATGAACTCTTTGTTCAAGAAAATACTATAACAAACGAATTTTAACATTGGTGAGTTTTCATTCATAAACATTTTATAAATGTATATTTATAATTGAATAGAAACTATAGAGTTATATTTTTAAATTATACTAATAAAAATTTGGATAGTTATTATTATTTTT
>APFE031325924.1:0-22273 GCA_000404065.3 Pinus taeda | reverse complement strand
TTCCACATGAACATGGATTAATACTATGGATTTTCATATCATGAATTAATACCATAAAATTATTTTTAATTTAATGTTATTTTTTTTAAACAAGTAAAAATGTTGAGTGTGAAAATGATTTCGGCAAAATCACATAGAAAATCATTTGACAAATAATTCTCTATGTGATTTTGCTGAAATCATTCTCACACTCAAGTATAGATCACAGAAGTCTAAACTCTTTAATAAGTAAAAATGTTTTTAAGCTATTAATTTTATTTTATTTTTATATAAATAATAATACCATAACAAAACATATATTTTCAAAACCTATATTGGAAAAAATGATAAAAGTAAAATTGATATTTAACTTCTTATTTTAATACCTTCTATTTTTATTTAATTATACATTGGTGGTAATGTAAAATCTGTAAAATTCAGGATGTATGAGATAAACTATAAATAAATGTTTATTTCTATTTATTAAATTTTTTTTAGTTTTATTCATTACTAGAAAGTGTTTCTCAGCCTAAGTAATTATTAAATACTCCGCACCATTGCTGTTTGTAGCTCTGAACCTTGAGTTGAGTTAAATATATGACGGGAAATCTTTACTATTATTTGGATGCCTGATTTAAAGAAATATCAAAAATCAATTGAAAGAATATTTATTTTGGTACCGACAATGTTGATAAACATCGATTGATTAGTTATCAACTAATGAGTGGCCAGCAAAGAATGTCAGACTTCGCATCTAAGCTGAACTGACGTGGATTATAGCAGCCGTCAGCGCATTCAAGGGCGGTGGTATTTCATGTCATGCCGAAAAAGAAAGCGAGCCAGGTGGTACCCAAGGCACTGTCGGCCGCTGTATACAAATTACCACCACCGTATCCGCCAAGAGCGTGAAGGTCGGCCCTAACGCTCATTGCCTTTAATACTGCTCCATTTTTCTCCACATTTCCTCTCCTTCTGTCCTCCGGCCATACAAGGATGTCCATGCCCCTTCCATTTAATTTCGCCTTCTTGTCACTCATTTCTTTCATTTTCTTTATATTTTGTATGCAAGGGAGTGTCCTCGTATCTCTGCAACATTTCATCTTTTCAAATTACAGTAATTTGTGTTACAATTATAACATTTATTTTGGATATGGATGCAGGAAATGATGTTCCGCGGCACACACACAACCGCTTGCTTACAGAATGGACAAAGGCAGATGTTTCGCTGAAGTCACAAGTGCACAGAGTGGACAACGGCAAAGTTCACGCAGAGCTGGACGTGGACGTGGACGCGGTTGCGGGGTGCAACAGTAGCATAACTGAAAACGACGTCGAGAAGCTCCAGTATGTACAAGCGTTGGTGGAAGAGTCTCTGAGAATGCATCCGCCCGGGCGTCTACTATCATGGACTTGCCTCTGAACTTAGGATTGGCACCTGCCAAACGGGATGTCCAGTCCGGCCGGCACTAAGGCCACGGTGAACATGTGGTCCATCACCCACGACCCGGAGATCTAGGAACGGCCTCATCAATTTTAATTTCACCAGGAGAGCTTTCCGCAGAAGGCGTCAGAATTTGGAAGTCGGAGGAAAGACCGGCGCCTAATTCATTCCGTGCCGGTTCGCGAGTGTGCTCTCAGCCTCCGAACTGTTCATCTGGGCCATGAGTGATGGACCACATTCTCACCACGGCCATCGTGCTCGCCGGAGCCCACATCGCGTTTGCTCTATGCACATCCTCCGTGCACAGGCGAGGGTGGTGATAGAGGAGCACGTATGTATTTTAACTATGGTTTGTGGATTGATTTATGTTGTTTAAAATTTAAATTGGTTTATTTCGATTAGATTTAACATTGAATTTTTTGGGATATTGTGTAGAATTTGTGATTTCAATCAATTTTTGTCAAATTTTATATTAATGATTTATTAAATTTTGAATAATAATTTAAAATGCGGTGAAACACGTGATTTCAATAAATTCAAATTTTATATCAATGATTTATTAAATTTTGAATAATAATTTATAATTTGAAATAAGGTGAAACACTTAAATTTGAAATTAATATGATTTAGGTTAAGATTTAGATAATCTAATATATATTATTGAATCTAAAAATGAAATTTACATTTAGCAATATATATTTTAGCTTTTCATTGAATCATAAAATATATATTAATATTAACACGATTAAATGTATGGTATTTAAATAACTAAATTTATAACGAATAAACATCGTAAACCTCTTAACATTATATTATAATTTCTTCTTTCATTATTACATTGGATCAAATCTTCATTCATCACCAAAATTTAACAAATATATATATATATATATATAACACTAATGCTTCCTCCAATTCAGGTGTGTGATAGCTTCAAAGAGTGGTCTAAAACTTGAGTTTGTTATTTCTGGGTTCCTTAATTTATAAGGCTGAAAGACCCGAGAGCAGAAATCAGCGGAAAACACGCACAAATAAATGGCCGGAACACGCATCTCCGCAGCCGTTCTCTGCGCCCAATATTGCATGAAGAAGTAGACCAGATAATCCGGCGAAAGCTGCCCGAGCAGGCTTCGGAACGACTTCTCCATGCCGTCCATAACTTTCTTCAACAGAAGCGTCATTTCTACCGGAATGTCTGTTGTGCATTCTGCTCCGCGAGTCCGTCCCTCCGTGGGCGGTAATGGTAGTTCCAGCAGATCGATCCGGCCTGGACACGCGCGAAGCTGTAAGGACTGCTTGATTCTGGAAATGTTAAGAGGCGTGGAGAGAAAGGACACAGTGTGGCCCTGGATTGCGAGAGCCTGGGAGAGCTCTAAGAAAGGATTTATGTGGCCCTGCGCCAACCATGGAAAGACCAGAAAGTGAAGCTTCTTCTCGCCATTATGACCGTCCATCATAAACCCTCCTTCTGCGGAATGGAATGGATGTATTCTCTTCTGCGATGAACGTCAAGAGAAATCAAAGGCAAAGTGGCCTACCAAAAGAAATAAGTCATTCTCTTAGATTTTTTAATGCTATTCTATAATCTGTATAATCATAATCTGAGTTTAAGTCGATTACTGATTTTTCAAATATTCAGAAATTTTTTATGCTATTAATTGAGCTTAACTCGATTACTGATTCTTCGAATATTTAGAATCTGGCTGATATAGGTGTCTGTTGGATTTCTAAATATTCTGAAAATCAGCCATCAACATAAAAATGCCCCTTCTATGATCGTAAATATTAAGCATTAACTAATTATTTTAGTGATTTTTAATTTAATGAGTAATTTAGTAACTTTTCATTTTGTATCTCTGGATTTTTTTAATTATTTTTTAAATAATTAGTTTATTGACGTCACATTTTTGGATATCAATTTTTTTTAATCTAATCGATAAGATGTAAAAGGATTTTAATTTAATGTTTAGTGAATTTACATTTTGTCTGTCTGCGCATCATTTTTTTAGTTTAATGATTAGTTTATTAACGTGACATTTCTAGATATCATTTTTTTAATCTAATCAATAAAATTGAAAACAGAAAAAAATACAATTATTTACTTACAACTGCTTCATATGCAACAAAAGCGACATCAAAATAGTTAAAAGGTGGCTAAACAATAGATGTGGTTCCGCTGTTGGACTTTAAGCAAATAAACAATTGCAGTCCTCTTATACTTCCACTAGGGGCGCCTGTCGTGAACTACAAGGGAGAGATAAAATTAAGTGATAAAACCAAGTGAGTATGAGGTAATTTTAAAATATTTTGATATCATGATGGAAGTGAAAATATTTTTGATATCATGACGGAAGTGAAAAATGAATTATATGAATATTTTTTTAATATTCTTGATTTTTTAATGTAAATTGTTAAAATGAATTAATAAATATTAATATTATTGATTTTTTAATGTAATAAAATTTTGGATTATTATAATGTAATTGTAAAATAAATATATGAGATTTTTTAATATTTTTTAATTATTAATTTTTATTAATTAAGTTTTTTAGTCAAAGTATATATATTGGAAAAATGATAACCAATCAAGTTTTATATTTATTTATTTAAAACATAGATTCTTTAAAAATTTTAATGTTAATTCATATATAATATATATATATAATATAATTTCTTTAGTTCTATAACATATCATAATTAATTGTGACCATTATATAATTGTTTAAAAATTTATAAACACTTCTATGTGTTTTTGGGATAATGATTTGTGACATTCTCATAAACAAAATAATTTTGATAATTCTTGAGCAAATAAACTAACGCTAAAAATACTATGTCATAAAAGGATTGGTTCTTCGTTTTCTATAAGAAAAAAAATCTATTGGCAAAAATTAGAAGGATATGCGATACATGGATTGTGTAAATTTTGCAAAGGTTAAATCAAAGAAATAGAAAAAGGAATGTAGGCCGAATTTTAAAATTTTGTGAATTTGTATAATTAAAACATTGATATGATTTAAGTTATTCAAGATTTCCATCTAAGGTTACATAACAACATAATCGTGAACTTACCTATGTCATTCAACGCTACCATCCATGGTTATAGAGCAATACAATCGAAAAACGTACTTAACAAAACAATCAAAGATTATAACAATAAAGCTTACTTAACAAAAACTATACTTAACAAAACAATCGTAGATTATAACAATTGTGAGTATAATGAAGGAACAACAATTATATACTTGTATTGCTAAAAGCATCATTGTTAGTATAACGAACAAAAAATAATCCCACCCTTTTGGGACAGTATAAATAAGTAGATGCATTATTAATTACATGAATCATTAATATTATATCAAATGAGAGTTATGCATTAATAAATGTCCATATGAATAATATGGATTTTTTTCAAACCAACCAAAATCATAAAACTTCATGGTTTCACCTTTAATATCATATTTCAACCTCATAAAATATATTCCTAGTCCTCATAACTCCAAGTTTCCACCGACATTGAATCTCATAATGAAGCCTGTGTGGCACTAAAGGTTTGGTGTAAGGCATATTTCAAAATGTCTGCATTGGAATTGAGTACGAGAACTTCAATTGATGCACACTCGAAATAGATGTTAAGAGGGAACAATGATCAATATTTGACATTGAATGAATATGTTGATGCTGCGATCAACACCCTCCAAAAATTTTCCTACACATGAATTTTGGAGCATACTTAGGATTTAACGATCTGTAGTTCCATAGTCACTTCATGATTGATTAATTTTAAGCTAAGTGTTTATGTCTTCTTCTCGGTTTCTGAGTGTCAGAGTGAATTTCTCACACATGTTCAGTCTGTAATAAGTTCATGAGCACATTCTTTTATGCAAGCTTGAATAAGCATAACACAGTTCATCAAGAAAATGTTTGTGCAATGTTTAACTTATTTTGACAGTTAGTGTGCACTTTCATTAACAATCTCTCACTTTTGTTTGCAATTGTACTTCTATTTCGGTGAGGTTTTCCAACTGTTGCTTTTGTGCACCTATGCTTTTGCACGTGTCTCTTTCATTTTTACAACTATTTCTTTTGTTTTTTTTTTTTTACTTTAATAAGTGTAGTTTTCATGTTATATTTGCTCTATCATGTGCCACTTTCAATGTCGTTTGCATTTGCAACTATCGTTTGCACTTTTCTCTTATTGTCACAAGTGTTGTCTCCCTAGCATAGGAAGTGCCGCACAATGTAAAAGTAGAGTCGTGGTTCATTTCAAGAGGAAAATTTGGTACCAATGGGTTATATCTATCATAAAGACATGTATTAGAATCATTCCCAAATTTTTATGCACTATCGCACTAATGTTGACATTGGCATCGTAAAGTACACCTTAAGTCTCGCACTTGGAGGAGGTTGTTGTATTGTCGTCACATTGAGGGGATCATGTTGTTTATATATTTCTACATATCTAGCTTTGATACCATGTGGATATTTCTACAAATCTAGCTCTAATACCATGTAGATTTTCTTGTAGATTCAACAACTCATGTAATTTTCTAAAACAAAAAACAAGAATCTACTTATACTCTCAAAAATGGAAACCAATAGATCAACGAAAACAATAATTAAAAAGAGGAAGAATATCAATGGAACATTAGACAATATTTCTCTAGGGAAATCCACTGCTTAAAACCCGACTATCTATATTTCATTAATCATAAGATCTGAGAAGAAAATACAAAGTTTGTTGTCACTAGAACAATTCCTGCACAAGTATGATCAACTCTCTACTCACAAGCTAGTTCAAGCCAACACTTATCCTATTCTGCTGCTCTCCAAGTCCCTATTTCCTTTCACAATTCCTAAATTAATTAACTTCTATTTAATGAGGAAATCCTTCTTCCATAACTGAGCAATCCAAACTTAGGTCCTTCTTTGATTGCATGCACCATCTGTACAATTCAAAAAATTATACAACTGATAGTACATTTTCCCTACACTCTAGTCTCAAATGGGTCTTCCTCTAAACTAACATGCATGAGTTTTTCATGAGTGAATATTCAGTTAGTTAGAGTAGCACTAAGGATGCACTAGTGCACCAACTCACTACTAGACCTCTACTAGTTCCACCAATAGTTAGGACTAGTTTAACTATCTATAACTTAGTCAAATTGATATATCTAATTACAACTCAAATAAACTCAATATGTACCCCTAAAACTTAGGGATCACACTTACATGACTCCAGATAGACTTCCAACTCGAATTTCCTAAGTTAACTAAGTCAACTTAACTCAGTTAACTATTACAAGTTGCTATGAGAAAAGAATTACGATTTAATTCAAGGACAAAGTAAATTGAAATTTTTAGATGCTATTTTTAACATCTCTTGTTGCTATTATCAAAACTCCCTCTTTACAAGAAAAGAATTCAAATCTATCCCGATTCTAAACCTTTGGAATGTTTTGCATGCAACACTTCTGTCTAGTGTTGTTGCCACAACAACTCCTAAAACTAGAAAAAGAACATCCAACCTAAATCAGTATGATGCATCTGTCATAAAAGTCTATGAATACTACTAGATCTGCCTCTGTCAACTCAAAAATATACGCTTATGTTGACTCTGCCTTTATGCACAATTGTCAACTCTTCTCTACGCTCTTCAGTATCTGACTGCTCTAGCCTATTTCACTCTAATCTTTGATTACATCAACTACTACTGATTCCTCCTACTACTATGTACTTTGGGCTCCCATTGAAAGGTATGATCCATGAGATAAAACCTCTCAATGGACCATGCCCAATTTCAGCCCCCTTGGGACTATCACTTCACATTGCGCCACCTCTCACCTGGAGTTATGTCTGCATGTGCTCTCTCTACCCACCTGGCTTGAAATTCCCCCCTACTAGAGGTCTCTTCTTGAGTGCATGTCTCCACTTGGTCTCCTCTCTGCTTCTCCATATGTGGTTGCTCCACAACTTTCTGAGAATACTTCTGAGGCTTCTTTTGGGGCTGCATGTTGAGAGGTAATTCATTCTCCCTCTAAACCACCAAGTCTCTAACCTTTGCCTTGTTCCTCAAGGCTTTGAATGCGTCTTGTATCACAAGAGCATATAGGTTCTTGGCTTGCACATATGCTGTCACAAAATTTTCTGAAAAAAAGAGCGTATTTCAATCAACGATATCTCCCTCATCCAAACTTTGATTCAAACAATTCTTTTTGTTTGAATATGTGTATTTTTTTGCAAGGAATCTAGATCTTCTATTTGTTTTTGGAAATTTTCAACAAAAATATTCAGATTTTCTGTGCAAACTTGCTGCCCAAAAAAATTCTTGCTCCTCAATCTGTCCATTAGCAGCCTTCTAGCTCCATTAAGAAGTTTGCACATAGGGTCTTTTGGATGTGCCCTAAACTAGAGCTCCATCAATCCGCAAGGACAAATTCAAATTATTCTCTTCTATATTATCTTCAACTTCGATACCATGTAGAGATTTTTACATATCTAGCTTTGATACCATGTAGATATTTCTACAAATCTAGCTATGATATTATGTAAATTTTCTTGTAGATTCAACAACCCATGTAATTTTCTAAAACACAACATAAGAATTTGCTTCTACTCTCAACAACATAAACCAATAAATCGATGAAAACAATAATAAAAAAGAGGAAGAATATTAATGGCACATAAAACAATATTTCTCTAGGGAAAGCCACTGATCAAAACCCCAACTATCTATATTGCATTAATCAGAAGATCTTAGAAGAAAATACAAAGTTTTTATCACTAGAACAATTCCTACATAAGTATGGCCAACGCTTTGCTCACAAGCTAGCTCAAGGCAACACTTAGACTATTCTGCTGGTCTCCAAGTCCCTATTTTCTTGCACAATTCCTAGAGGAATTAACCTCTATTTAATGAAGAAATCCTTCTTCCATAACTATGAATCCAAATTTAGGCCCTTCTCTAATTGCGTGCACCATTTGTACAACTCAGAAAATTATATAATTGATAGTACACTATCCTTGCACTCTGGTCTCAACTAGGTCTTCCTCTAAACTGAAATGCGTGAGTTTCTCATGAGTGAATATTCAGTTAGCTGGAGTAGCATTGAGGATGCACCAGTGCACCAACTCACTACTAGACCTCTACTAGTTCCACCAACAGTTAGGACTAGTTTAATTGTCTATAACTCAGTCAAACTAAGTTATCTAATTACAATTCAAATAGACTCAATCTGGACCCATAAAACTTAGGGATCACACTTACATGACTCTAGATAGACTTCCAACTCAAATTTCCTAAGTTAACTAAGTCAAATTAACTTAGTTAACTATTACAAGTTACTATGAGAAAAGAATTAAAATTTAATTCTCAATTTTATTCAAGGACAAATTAAATTGGAATTTCTAGATGTTATTTTTAACGTTTCTTGTTGCTATTTTTAGAATGATGTTCTTGTGTACTAAATGTTCAATGTTATGTTGTCAATTGCTCTAAGTGTGTGTGATCATTTGTAAGTTCAATTCTAGTCTCACTTCTACCTCACTGATCCCACACTTAGTCAAATTTTGGAAAGTTCCTTCCCGATCAACTTGATCTCACTTAACCTCTTGGAACTGCACATTACGCAGTGTCAACCCTCAAGTTGATCCCTTTCCTCTTGGAACTACGCAATACATAGTTTCTGCCTCCATGGACTGTGCATTGTGCAATCTCAGTGCTCAACCTTGCCCTCTTGACCTCCACAACTACTTAGTTTACCCTTTCAGTTAGTCTCCTTCTGTGCATTGCGCAGTGGCAAGCCTTAAGTTCTCTCCCTGCCTCCCTGAGCTGCACAATTATGAAATACCTAAGCCTCTTCCTCCCCTGTATGTCACATTGGGAAAATTCAAGGCTTAATATTTCCTCACTCATCTCCTCAACTGCATAGTCATCTTGCCCATGCCTCCAAAACTACGCATTGCATAGTCTCAAGCTTCAGTCCATCACTTCTCACCCCTAGAAGTGCACATTGCATAATCTATGAGTCATCCTCCTTGTCTAGTTCCTAGTACCAACCGGTCATGTTTCCGGTTAGGGCTCCTACTCCTAATGGCGTGAGGTCTAATTAGGATTTCACAATAGGGAGACCCCCTTAATTGACAAATTTCCAACATCATCAATAATTGGTGCTAGAAGGAGGACCAAATGATAAGTTATGTTCGTGGATTGTTTTTTGAGTCTCTTATCTCAAATGGATCTTTCCCAAATCATAATCTTCGAGTTTTTTTCTAACCTATATCCTACTAAATTTTTCATCTCCGTGGACTAGTTTGATCACTTATCTCAATTCAGGTTTGATGGCGAGGGTAGTACGTTCATAGCCAAACATATATATGATTTTCTTGGTTTATGTAAGTCTCATGAAATTAATGATGAAGATGTTTTTTTTATATATTATTCACCCTCAGTCTTGAAGGTTGAGTTAACAAACGGTGCCATACCTTGTCGACTGCTTCTATTCATTCATTTCATCACTTCTTCAAGGAGCTTCATCATGCCTTTGACACGTATGATTATCAATAAGTATGTGATAGGATTGATCTGCTCATAATGAATTCTGGTGAATCTATAGAGGTTTCTCTTAATTGGATTGTTCACCTTTGCTATGAGTTTCCAGTAGAAGATTTTAATTATAATTTTATCAATGAAAAGTTTTAAAACCTGATTCTTCTCTCCATGAAATCATTTGCACTTGAACCTTTCTATGGTTCTCCTCTTCCAACTTATGTTGATCATGAGATACCCCAAATTAGTGAGGAGGGATTTGCTATTTCTTTTATTCCTTGTCCTCGTCCTTTTCTAGTATCAATTTGGGTGCTTCTTGGGGAATATGTTGAAGTTGGAAAATTTGAAAACTGAATTCTTGATCCATCCATTCAACCTCCCCCAATTTCCCATGATTTAGTTCCCATCGAGGAGAACTTGGAATGGTTTAGTAATTGTATAGAGTTTGAAGTAAAGTTTATCCCTTAGATTTTCAAGATCATATCAGTGCACATAAGTCCAATCTTAAGTGCACATAAGATTCCTTCAACCTCTACTATTTATGTCTCATGATTCCTTTTTTCATGATCCACTCAACCCACCTATTTTAACACTTAATGATGTTCAACCTCTTGTTTCAATTAGTGATCATATACAAGGTAGTTGCATTTCACAAGTAGAGGAGAAAATCGGTGAAAATATGTTTCATCTTTCTTCCCTCGTCCAGGATGACGATCTTGCATTTCTGGATGATCATTGATCTCGTAATTCTGATAATCTATCAAATGATTCCATATCCTTCATTCAAGTTGAGACTTTAGACAACCATCAACTTGACATCCATATTTCCATTAACACATGTGGTGGTGGATATCCAAGTACATCGAATGATATCTTTCCTTCTTTTGGGAACTTGGATTTGTACGGTCTTGATTCAGAATCTGCTTCTCATAGTTTGCAGTTTTCATTTATGGCATGAGATTCTCTTTCGATTTAGAATGATTATGAAATTTATTCGAGTCATGAAAATCCAGATATGAAATTTGAAGAAATATGTTGTCAAGATTTTGAATCTTCAATATATGTTGTTGAAGAAAGGCAATGTCAATCTGAATTTTACATTGGTATGCCTATTTTCAATCATTATAATGATGAAAATAATATCATGGGGTATAAAAAGCATGATCAATCTGATATAGTTACAATTGACGTTTCTCCTCCTGAGTTTTTTCATCGTCCCTCACCTCTAGAACACTACTCATTGTACCCAGATATGCGTGATAAGTTTGTTATACTAGCAATCTCTCTAAATCCTTTAGACCTCTATCTGACTCTTTATTGTTGCAACTAGGTGTGATTCTACCATCAAAGGATGAAAAGCTTGAATCTATTATCCATGATCTATTCAATTGTAGATATTTTATAAGTCGGGAGGAAGACGTTCCAACTTTGAACGATAAAAGGAGTTTTCGTATTGATGTAGTCACAACTTCCATAACTACCTTTGTTGGTCAAACCATCCCAAAATATTTCTGACCTAACCCTTTACATTTAGTCATTTTCCTTGTCAACTAATCAACTAGGACCCTCTAACAATAACACATTATGAAAATTGCATAAGAAAATAATTCTTTAGTCAATTGAAAAACCTTGGGCAAAGATATATATTTACAAAGCACATTGAATAGTTCCAAAAATTAAACCTTAGAATGAAGGAATATTGAAAACTCACCGGTGAAATACACTAGTAACTTATGAATTATTGAGAGTCGAGATGCCACGTGGGTGGGGGAGCCTGCGAACCTTATCAAAGTGGGCTAAGCATGTCCCCTGGAATTGAACATTAGTGGGTGGGAGAACACATTGTGCTTCCAACACTCGCTCTACCAACTTGGGACCTCAAGCTACAAACCCAAGTGACACCGTAACATGTTGCAATAATATGGTGGATGTTGAGGATTAAATATTTCAGATGCTACTATAACACGAAGAGTATACCTAATAGCTAGGAAGCTAGATATACCAATAACTTATGACTTTGCAAGGGCTGAGATGTTAGATGGATAAGGGGCACCTAAACTTTGACCCTTATCATAATGGGCCAAACATGTTCCTTGGAATTGAACACAAGTAGATGAGAAACAAACTGTGCTCCCAACCACTAAAGCTATTAACCAAAAACAAATCCAAAAATTAAACTGTTAAATCTATTTTTAAATAATTTTTTTTTTAAGTTCTTTTTATTAAAGTATTTATTTTTATTCTTATTGCCATTTTTTATTTATTTTCTTATTTGTTTTGATTTTAATTTATTATATATGTTAAATTTAGCTAATTGTTTATTATATTTTATATGTTTTTCATTTTATCTAAACATTTTATTTCTTGAATAAAACATTTTTATATTTATAAAAAAAATATTTAGCTACTTAAAAAATTAAAAATTTAGTTATTTAAAATTTGTTATCATTTTTAATACTACTTCATTACATTCATAATCTCTTGATTACTTCATCAAATGTCTTTTATCATAACAAAATATATAATCAAAGGTTATTATTTAGAATTTCAATCTTTTTCACATAACTCAAATTCATAAATTTATTTAGAAAAAAATCCTTTATTATTATTAGTATAATTGTATTTTTCATAATAATATTCCATAATATATGGATTAAAACTTAAAATCTAACTATTAAATCTAAATATTCCTATTGGTCTTAGGACTAAATAATATAATTAGAATGTAGCCACTATCTCTCAAACCTCCTTTGTGAAAACATGAGGTGAGTAAGGGAATTTCTATTGTGAAGGGAAATGCCTCTTGGACACTTCACAAAGAGTTACCTTAACCCTAAAAATATTATAATTAGATGTAGCCACTATCCCTCAAACCTGCTTGTGAAATGAGATGAGGTTGGTAAGGATATTGCCTCTTGGACACCTTACAAAGGGTTTCTCGAACCCAAACTAGTAGTCGTGGTACCTGAAATTGTTTAAGGTTTTATTGTCTCTTGGACCCTTTACAAAAGGTTACATGAACCCAAATTAGTGGTTAGTGGTACACCAATTTGTTGTCTAAGGTTACATTTCTTCCTGGACCTCAAATTGTTGTTTAAGGTTGTATTGCCTCTTGTACCCCTTACAAAGGGTTAAGTGAACCCAAATTAGTAGTTGTGGTACCTTAAATTGTTTAAATTTGACCAAAATTGTTAAGAAGTATGGATAGTTAAATGATAAACACCGAGTATAAGAATGTTAAAATGATTTTGAACAAGACACCTAGACTATGGGCCTTATAACAAGGGGACAATCATGTCCCCTTGGAATCAAACACATGTAGATGACAGAACAAACTATTGTCCCAACAACTATTATTACCAATCTAAGACAATCTCTAAACAAATAAATTGTTAAATCTCTTAATAAATAATCTAAAGGATAAATTAATCTACTTTATTTTTAAAATATTTTTAATAAATTTTTTATCTTGGTTATATTTCCTCTTTAATATATATCATTTTCTTTATTTTTTAACTCTAATTAATTTATATTAAATTATCTTTTTAATTTTAGATTAAACTTAAAATTTTATAAAACTTATTTATTTATTGAAAAGATTAATTAATTAAATAAAACTTGTTATTTAAAAATGTCATATTATTTGAGACATGTAATAAAAGTATGAGAACTACAATGAAATTATTGCATGTCTGAAATGAAATCCAAAGAGTCAAATCCCACCAACACTCCTTGGGCAGCCTTGAACCTGACATATCTAAAAGGTCACCTCGTATATGGCCTCAAACCTCCAGTAGACACAAGTGCTTTAGACTCGGCCCTAGTAACATCTTCTGACAAATGATGCTCGTATAGTCTTCTTGGTTTATGTTTTGGTTTTAGAAAATAAATTTCTTTATAATGTTTTCTAAGATCTATGGAAACCTTAGTTAAAGTAGTGGCATATGCCTTTTGATTAACCAATCTAGAGTTTGAGGGATTTGGTTTATTTAGGCCAACTCATCTAAGTTGTCTCCAATCCCTTACATTGTATGCCATGTTTTGCACATAGGCCTCTAATTAGGGTATGGGGAAAACTGGAAAACTGATGAAGCAAGGAAGAAGATTAGGATTTGAGCTAAGTGACCATAGATGACCTCAATGCTCTTAACCTATCATGAGGATCTCACATGACAGAGCATCGCTCATGGGATTGATCAGAACAAATTGGACAAATATAAGTGTAGCCTTAGTTCTAACCCTAATTAGCATTCAAAATTTTGAGGAACCCATATGCATTCCAAGCCCCTCCCAAAACTCTTTGGGATGTTGTGGTTATCCAAATGATTAATGAGAAAATTTTCAAATGGATAAGCAAATATGTGACTTTATCTCCTATGACCTTATGCAAATAACATGCACTAGCACAACAATAAATTAGGTGGTCGATGAATATCGATAGACATTCACAGTAAGAGTATCTTATGAAAGAAATCCCCCCAATTACATGGACAAGTGAGTTTCTCCACAAATATCGGCCAGATCTGTGACAAAACAAGGGTAAAAAATTTATTATTTTTTCTAGATCTAACCAGTTAACCTTGTTACAATTAATGAAGAGGATTGGGAGGGAAATAACATGCCTTAATCCTAAACTTGGGTGATGATATTGACTGATACTAGTGAAAAGGAAATCAACTTGGCAAAGGAGGCCGTCCATATCATCAATAAATAGAACCAAGTGAAACTCCACTCATTCTACAAAATAAGCACCCTCGAAAGGGTTGGCCATGGCCAATTAAAGGAAGCATTTTCGTGGAACATTTCCAGTTGAGATACCTCCCAAAACCACCACTTGTTCTAAAGGATGTTACATTCTTTGTTAATGGAGGGGAAAAACTCATTATAGTGGGAAGGTAGGTAGTGGGTAATTCCATCTTGTCTTGACCCTTTTCAGAATAGTTGAGCTTGCTAATAATTGATGGGATTGATATTAGTATAGTTGGTATAAATTAATTACAATAAAAAACTAATATCATTTCTCAAGAACCAACTCTTTTTGGAGGAACAATCGTAGATAACTTAGATCCATTTCATCTACACAGAGATCAAGAGATATGGGAGTCATTAGAGAAATGTATTCTAGCTCAACATTTGGATCCTTGTGTTCTCACTTAGGTGGAAGATGGCAGAGTGACATGGCACGCCAATAGGGTGACACGTGGAGGTACACTGTCATTGTGACATGACGAGAGCGATGGTGGGGTTGTAAGTGATGTTGTAGCACATAGAAGATGCATATAGAATATGAACATATATAAAAGTTGTGCGAATTCCATATATGCACATATTTCGTACATGCAAAACTTTTGTATATGAACATATCTTCCGTATATGCACAACTTGTTTATATGTGCATATCTTCCATAAATGTGCATATCTTCTGTATATGCACAACTTCCATATATGCACATATCCTCTATATATGTGTATCTTTCGTATATGTGAATATCCTCTGTATTAGACTATATTCCATATATGTGCAACATCTGTATGTATAGAAGATATGAGCATGTATACAATATATGTGCATATACAGAAGTTGCACATATGCAAAATATATACACATATACAGAAGTTGTGCATATAGGAAAGATATGTGCATATACAGAAGATATGTTCATTTAAGGAAGATATGTACATATATGGAAGATATGCTCATGCAGGATGGGCTCAACACTTGGATTGGATGAGGTCAAGACAGAGGGAATTGAGAGTCATATATAGAGGAAACGAAAGTTGTGCATATAAAGAAGATATGCACAAATACAAAAATTGTGCGTGTATGGAAGATATGCATATATGGGGGTTCTCATATATACATATTATGGAAGTTGCACACTACATATGTATATGTGAAGCTTTCATATATGTGCATATATGAAAGTTGTGCATATATGGAAGATATGAGTTGCATGTGGACTTATTTCATATATGTGCATGTCTTCTATATATCCACAACTTCCATATAATATGCAAAGTTTTCCATATATGTGTTTTTTCTGTATATACGTTTCTTCTGTATAGTTGCATATACATAAGATATGTGCATATATTGAAGTTGTGCATATATGAAAGATATGAGATACAAAATTTGCACATATATAAAAGTTGTTTGACTTCCATATATGCACATCTTTTGTACATGCACAAAAGTTGCACACATACAAAATATATGCAAATATACAAAAGTTGTGCATATACGTAAGATATACACAACTTTCGTATATGCTTATATGTGAAAGATATGCACAAATTCTGTATATGCGCATGTCTTTTGTATATGTGCTTCTTCCATATATGCACTTCTTCAGTATAGGCATTGAAGATATGCGCATATGGTAGTTGTCGTATATGCATATTTGGAATATATGTGTATATATGAAAGTTTCACATGCATAGGAGATATGCACATATAGAGAAGTTACGTGCTTGTCCATCTATGGACAAATTCCTTATATGCACAACTTTTGTATATGTGCATATTTTTCGTATATGTGCATATACAAAAGTTGTGCATATACAGAAGATATACACATATATGGAAGATATGACTTTCATATGCACATCTTTTGTATATGTTCTTGTCTTCTATATATGCACAATTTCCATATAAAATGCACATGTCTTCCATATACGTGTTTCTTCTGTATATGTGCATATCATTCATATATACACGCTTCTTCTGTATAGATGCATACACAAAAGATATGAACATATACAAAAAAAATTCATATATGGAAGATATGTGAGATATGAACCTATACGAAAGAAACTTATATATATGAAAGATATGCGCATATACGGAAGACATGCACATATTATATGAAAATTATTCATATATAGAAAACATGCACATATACAAAAGATGTGTATATGCAACTCATATCTTCCATATATGCATATTCTTCTGTGTCCGTGGATATGTTTCATATATGCACATATATTTCGTATATCTGCAAATATATCATATATGCACATATACAGAAGATATGCATATATATGGAATATATGAATGTATAACAAAGTTGCTCATATACAGAATATATGTGCATATACGAAATTTGTGCATATATGGACAAACACATAACTTCTATATATGTGTATATCTCCTATGCAAAAGCAACTTCTATATATATGCATATATTCCATAAATGAATATACGAAAAACACCATATGCACATATCTTCAATGCCTAAACTGACGAAGTGCATATACAGAAGAAGCACATATACAAAAAACATGTGCATATACAGAAGTTGTGCATATTTTCCACATATACACATATACAGAAGTTGTGTATATCTTCTGTAAAGACACATGTCTTCCGTATATGCACAACTTCTGTATATGTGCATATTTTATGTATACGTACAACTTTTGTGCATGTACAATAGATGTGCATATATGGAATTCACACAACTTTTGTATAGCATATCTTCCATATATGCACAAATTTTGTATATGAACATATCTTCTGTATATGTGCCTATACTGAAGAAACACATATATGGAAGAAATGTACATATACAAAAGAAACACATATATGGAAGACATGTGCATATTATACAAAATTTGTGCATATATAGAAGACATGCACATATACGAAAGACGTGCATATGAAACTCATATCTTCCGTATATGCACAACTCCCGTATATGCACATATACGAAAGTTGCCATATACAAAAGTAGTGCACAACTTCCATAATATGTATATATGACAACTTTCATATATGCATATCTTCCATACATGCACAACTTCTGTATTTGCGCATATCTTTTGTAGATGCACAACTTCCATACATGCGCATATCTTTTGTATATGTGCAACTTTCATTTCATATGTATATGGCTCTCCATTTCCTTTGTCTTGAGCTCATTCAGTCTATGTGTTGAGCCCATCTTGTATGATCATATCTTCCGTAAACAAACATATCTTCTGTATATGCACATATCTTTTGTATATGCGCAACTTTCATATATACCTATATATTTTATATATGTGCAACTTCCATATATTCACATATCTTCTGTACATGCACATATATTTTGTATATATGGAACTTGCGCATATACGAAAGATACACATATACAAAGTATACACACATATACGAAAGTTGTGCATATACGAAATATATGTGCATTTACAAAATATATGTGTATTTACGGAATATATGTGAATGTAAGGACGTTGCGCATATACGGAAGATATAATCATATACATACGTTGTGCATGTATGAAATATGTGCATATACGAAAGTCATACAACATTTGTATATGTGCATTTTCTATATACTACATATCTTCCATATATGCACAACTTATGTATATGCCTATGTGGTGCTACAACATCACTTGCAACCCCACCATCTCTCTCGCCATGTCATCATGACACTGTGCCTCTATGTGTCACCCTATTAGCATGCCATGTCACTCTGCCCTCTTCCACTTAAGTGAGAACACAAGGATCCAGATGCTGAGCTAGAAGGGATTTCTCCAATGACTCCCATATCTCTTGATCTTTGTGGATCCAAGTTATCTATGATTGTACCTCCAAAAAGAGTTGGTTCTTGAAAAATAATATTTTTTATCGTAATTCATTTATACTCACTATACTCATATCAATCCCGTCAATGATTAGTAAGCTCAACTATTCAAAAAAGGGCCAAGATAAGAGAAGATTACCCACTATCTATATTCCCACTATAATGAGTTTTCCCCCTCCATTAACAAATAATGTAACATCCTTTAAAACAAGTGGTGGTTTTGGGAGGTATCTGAACTGTAAATGTTCCATGGAAATTCTTCCTTCAATTGGCCATGACCAACCTTTCTAGGGTGCTTATTTTTTAGAATGAGTGGAGCTTCACTTGGTTCTATTTCTTGATGCTATAGATGGCCTCCTCTACTAAGGCAATTGATTTTCTACTAGTATCATTCAATATCATCACCCAAGTTTAGGATTAAGGCATGTTATTTCCCTATTAATCCTCTTCCTTGATTGTTATGAGGATAAGCGATTGGGTCTAGAAAAAATAATAAATTTAATATCCTTGTTTTGTCATAGATCTGGGGGAGATTTGTGGAGAAACCCACTTGTCCATGTAATTGGGGGGTTGTTTTTTTCACAAGGTACTCTTACTGTGAATCCTATCGACATTCACTGACCACTTAATTTATTTTTGTGCTAGTGCATGTGATTTGCATGAGGCTGTAGGCGATAAAGTCACGTGTTTGATTATCCATTTGACAATTTTCTCATCAATCCTTTGAGTAACCACAATATCCCAAATAACTTTGGGAGGGGCTTGGAATTAAAATGGGTTCCTAAAAAATTTGAACCCTAATTAGGGTTAGATATAAGGCTACACTTACCTTTTCTCGATTTGTTTTGATCAATCCCATGAGAGATACCCACTCTGTCATGTGAGATGCTCATGACAGGTTGAGAGCCTTGAGGTTGTCTATGGTTGCTTGGCTCAAATCCTAATCTTGTTCCTTTCTTCGTCAGTTTTCCGGTTTGCCCCATTCCGTAATTAGAGGCCTACGTGAAAAACATGGAATACAAGGCAAGCGATTGGAGACAACCTAGATGAATTGGCTTAAATTAGCCAAATCCATCAGAATTTGGATTGGTTAATCAAAAGGCAGGTTGCCACAACTTTAACTAAGGTTTCCATAGTTCTTAAAAAGCATTATAAAGAAATGTATTTGGTAAAACGAAAACATGAACCAAGAATACTGGACGAATATCATTTGTCAGAAGATTTTACAAGGGTTGAGTCTAAAGAACTTGTGTCTACTAGAGTTTTGAGGCCACATAAGAGGTGACATTTTATGTGTCTGGAGGGCATCGAGGCTGACCAAGAAGGAGTGTTGGTGGGATTTGACTCTTTGGATTTCATTTGAGACATGCAATGATTTCATTATGGTTGTCGTACTTTTATTACATGTCTCAAATAATATGTATTTTTAAATAACAAGTTTTATTTAATTAAATAATCTTTTAAATATACAAATAACTTTTTAATATTTATAATGTTGAATCTAAAATATTATAAAGAATTTTTAAATTTAAAATAATTTTAATTAGATGTAAAAGAATAAGATAATGAAATAAATTTTAAAAATGGGAAACAAGATAAAAACTTTATTGTTATTATTTTAATAAAGTAGATTTATTTATCCTTTAAATTATTTATCAAGAGATTTAACAATTTATTTTTTAGAGATTATCTTAGGCTGGTAACACTAATTTTTGGGACAATATTTTATTTTCTCATCTACATGTGTTTGATTCCAAGGGGACATGATTGTCCCCTTGTTATAAGGCTCAAAGTTTAGGTGTCTCGTTCAATATCCTTTTAACATTCTTATACTTGGTGTTTATAATTTCACTATCTAGACTTCTTAACAATGTTGGTCAACTTTAAACAATTTGAGGTACAAGAACTACTAATTTGGGTTCACTTAACCCTTTGTAAGGGGTACAAGAGGTAATGCAACCTTAAACAACAATTTGAGGTCCAAGAAGCAATGCAACCTTAGACAACAAATTGAGGTACCATTGACTACTAATTTGGGATCATGTAACCATTTGTAAGGAGTTAAAGAGGCAATGAAACCTATAGAGGCAATCTTGTATGTAAGTCCACCAATAACATAGTCTATTTTACAATGAGACTTTTCTCATTTCCATTCTTTAAAAAATAAAACAATATGGATAACCTAGATTTAACATTTGATATTTTTCATGGTATACATAATTTAATGGATGAATTGAAGATTTTACAAGAAGTATTTTGATTTCAAAAACTTATGTAGTGAGTTTGCAACCTCCACCCTTTATGAACTCTTTACAAATTCTTAATTTTACACAAATGTTTTAATGACTGTGTTTTCAATCTCTCTCTCTTCATCTGCTCTCTCTATATATTATATAATATATTATATAGTATATATATATAATGTGATATATTTTTTTCGATAAATTTTAATATATTATAAAACAATACACAATTACTTTTATTTTTTTTTAATAATTTTTTTTTATATATTCAAATCGGTAATATTATTTTTTAAAAATTTAGAAATTTAATTATAACTTAATTAAATTGAAATTATGAACAATTCCCTATTAGATTCAATTTAAAGTCAAAAAAACCAATTTTTATGAAATATATTTTAAAATTTTAAAATTAATACATTAACAATTTTTAATAAAAGAAATTTATGTGATTATAAATAAAATATAAAAATAAAAATTGCTTTGTTATTCATTCTATCAATAATTAAATATATATATATATAAATTATTTTTCCATTACTTTGTATATAATTTAATAAAACAATACACAATTACTTTTTATGTTTTTTAATCATTTTTAAACATATTTCAAATCATATTAGTTATTTTTATTAAAATTTAGAAAATGTCGTTATAAAACTAATAAAAATTAAATTATGAACAATTTTTCATTTAGATTTCAATTTAACATTATTATATGTTGTAGAAACCAAAGAAATTTTCGAAATATATTTTTTAATTTTTAAATTGATACATTAACAATTTTAATAAAAAAATTATGTTTTAAATAAATAAATATAAAAAAATTGCTTATTATCATTCTAATATATATATGAATGATTATTTCCTTAAGTTAGCTTAATGATTATAATTTTTTATTATTTTGATAAGTAAATTTTTCGATTGTATTACTCTATAACCATGGATGGTAGCTTTGAGTGACATATGTAAGTTGTCTATTGTTTGATATATAACACAAATGGAAATATCGAATGACCTAAATCACATCAATGATTTAACTATACAAATTCACAAAAAATTAAAATTTGGCCTACTTCTTTTTATTTGTTTGATTCAACTTTTGCAAAATTTATCCCCTGTATGGTATATCTTTCTAATTTTTGCCCATATATTTTTTGTCTTATAGAAAATGAAGAACCAATCCCTCTATGACATAGTAATTTTTACCATTAGTTTATTTGCTCAAGAATTGTCAAAATTATTTTGTTTATGAGAATGTCACAAATGATTATCCCAAAGATACATAGAAGTGTTTATAAATTTTTAAGCAATTATGTAATGATCACAATCAATCTTAAATTATATATAAAATACTTTACCTACAAAAGTAATTTATGTAACATTTAATGTAAAGGAGATTTCACAAAGCCCTACATTAAAAATTAAATAAATTAAAATAAGAAAATTATGCATACATAAATATTATAATATTTAA
>APFE031325917.1:0-18141 GCA_000404065.3 Pinus taeda | reverse complement strand
TGAAAGACACCATCCCTTTCAAACAGAAGCTGAAACCCATAAATCCTTTGCTCCTCTTGCTAATTGGAAAAGAAATCAAGAAGTTATTGGCTGCCAAAATCATAGCCCGCCTCAGATATTCAAAGTGGGTAGCCAACCTCGTGGTGGTGAGGAAGAAAAGTGGAAAAATCAGACTTTGTGTTGATTTCAGAAACTTAAACAAATGCTCTAAAAAAGACAATTAGTATATAATGGTATAATTATAGAAATACCTAAAAAAATAAAAGAAAATAATTTATGTGAATTTGTTGTATGTTATAGTTGTATTGGGTCTATCTATGTTGGTTTATTTTTCGTGGCAAGTTATGAGTTGGTGGATGGAATTTCGCATCATGTTGGAATTCTTTTGGTCCTAGTGTTATTATTTTCTTGTTCGATTGTTAAGGGTAAAGCGGCCCTAGTTGAGGAAGTCGTATCCTCTTCCCTTTCTCATAGGTTCTCTAATAAGTCTAAGTATTTTATCTAGTGTTACTATGATGAGTTGGTTTATTTGTTTAACTAAGTAAAAGAGAGGAAAGACTCTTTTCCCATGACTTGGTGGTAACATATTTCAATTTATTTCTTCCTAGTACTCATAAAGAAATATATGAGCTCAAGCCCAAAGTAGGGAATAAAGGAAATCAATTTTGGGTATTGAGCTTTAATAGCACATGTCATTTTGGGTTCCAAATCTTGGGAACATTGGGAGTTGGAGAAAGTAGTATCTAAACTTGATGACTCTTCACTGGAAAATGAATACCTTGTTGAGCCTCATATTGAGGGTTGAATGAGTTGTGAAATATAATAAGTTTTCTTTAATGAAATATTTTAAGAGAATGCCATTACAAAGAAAATACCTTCTAGCAAAGGTTATAATCGAGGTTTTTAGTATTATAAAATTCACAAAAATGTCAAAAAAGCATCCGCTAAAACATCTGTTTGTGGGACCAGATGTTTTAATAGAGATTATAATGGGATTTCATCACAACTGAAAAATATGTGCAGTTGAAGGTTTTAGGAGATGTTCTTTTTGGTGTGTTTTATGGAACACAAAGCCCCAACAAGCTACTTATAGAGATAGACTGAGATTTATACACGATTAAAAGCACTGAGCTATTCAATTGAAAGAGCACTGGAACCTAAAATGTATACCACCCCATTGCTTACAATTTTTTTTTTATGGTGTGTTCAACTCAAAGAGCACTAGACCTTGAAACGTATATCATGCTAGTGCCTATATACAAAATTCCCCTGTCAATATTTGATGAAGGAATGGCTCTAGGGCATGCAAAAAATAATTGTAGTTCTAGTGCTTTCTCTTAAACATGCATCACCATAATGTATTGTTTACATAAATGCACAAGTGTGTTTGTCATATAGAGTGTTCGGTACAGTTGGTTTTAATAGTACACCGAGAATGGAAATAATATTTTGTAGAACTAGTGGGTGTTAGTTCTATCAAAACACTGGTGCGTTGAGTTACAATGCATCTGGGAATTAATTAAAAATAATACGGGTGCTTGAACACTTGAATGCAACGATGCTTTTGTTTTCTTAAAAAGCACCGCCTATGTTGAAATATGACATCACGATGCTTTTATTTAAAGTAAAGCACTAATGTGTTTTTATGTTATGGACACACCGATGTTTTTTTATGAGATTTTCTTTTTTTGGAGACATCGTCCTACAACACTGCAATTATTGTAATTTTTTAAATTCGTTATTGATTGAGAAATCAACATATATCTTATAACAATATTCATATAAATTAATATTTGATTAGTTCATATGTATATGATGTTTGGATTAATTTGTTATATTATAAGAATACACATTTCTTCATTATAAAATTTAATCATCCATAGTTTTAATTAGTGGTGTAACATTTCACAAGGAAATTTGATAACACAATAGAATAAATTAAAATCTATTTTATTATATATCATTAAGAGTCTCTTTTTCATACAAAATGGGATTGTTATTGATGACCCCTTGTATTTCAATTGGGGCACTAATTCCATGTTTACATTAAACAAAATGTCTGATTTTCACATAAAAGTATTTCAAAAAATACAACAGGCTGCACTAATACCCAAATAGATCATTATTCTTTATTATTTCAAAAAATACAATAGGTTGGAACTACTGTCAGTGCTCGATCTACTTCCATGACTTAGGTTATTTGGAAAATTTTCTGGTTGATTTTGTTCCATTTGCAAACATAAAAATAAAGTGTAATGAGTGTATCTACATTGGTGAGAATAATGAAAATTTAAATAAAGAATATAAATCAATGTAAATTGGATAGGAATGTACCATAGCAAGAAGTGACTCATAAAATGTGCACATGGTTTCAAAAACATGTCTCATGCCTTCTTGCAACAAGTCTTCTGCTGGCGTAGTTCCATACATTTTTTCCTGCATGTAGTAAGCCCCATTATAAATCATAGATTTAATATAAAGGGTTTTTTTGTTCTATTAATTATAAACTAAGAGAAGTAAAAAATCATAGATACTTACAAATTCCACAATTAATTTTTGATATGCCAACATATACTCACAACCGTTAATTAACCTAATGTCAATCAAATTTTGTGATGGCTCTTCTTTGTATGTTAACACCTATTTGAAGACACTGAAGGATGGTTGCTGTAAAACAACTTAAAATATTAAAAAATGAAACCTTGAGTTTTTATAAGGAAATGTGAACAATTACTCATAAGCTTTGAAATCAACCCTTTTCTTCCTTGTTTTCCTATTTTATGTGTTGAATGAGCTCCATCTCCTTGTCTTTTCTACAAGAAAATACATGAAAATTAATATTTAATGCTAAAATGTTCTTTTCTATGTATAAAGTCAACCATGATTACAAACATTTGAAACACTTTGTTCTTGAGATGGATCCTCTTGTGATGCAATTAGGTCCATTTTTTTGACCATTTCCTTACACACTTTGTTTGACACAATCTTCCTAAAAAACGTAATAAACAGTTTTTATATTGATATACGAAAACTAAATATAACAAATATGATATTAATAAGTTAATGGATTGTAGTAATATATACATATAATTGTAGAAAATCATTTCATACAATTAGGAATCTTACCTTTTGAATGATTTTTTGTTGTTGTTGTTGTATGGTTTTGATATTGCAAGTTTGACATTTCTCATTGACCATTGTTCTATAAATACTTCCTATATTTTAGATATAATTTCTTTCTTAGAATTATTGTATTGATTTTGTATTGTAGGTGGAAAGTGTGTCTATACGTTGGTTCCAATAGATCCCTCATAGTTTTGTAAAAATCCTCCCCTTTTCATTAACCTCCAACATCACTCAAGATGAGATAAGGACCAATTCATCATTATTTACAAGTTCCATAATTTTTGTTTTCTTAGAACAACATTGATCTTTTCCTCCGTTGTTACTCCCTGTAGAATATTAACATATATGAATTAATAGATTGTTTGAAACATGTTATCCGATATTATTAAGTATATTATTAATGAAAAATAAATAAATCATATTGAATAGTATTTTTTCATTCACCTAATTCATCATTCTGTAATTTTTCTATCAACATTTTATCCTCTTTTGAATTTAGATTAGAAATATTCTTATAAACCTTCTTCATTTTGTGGCTCTCCATGACACGCACCAACTAATACATATTATTTAAACTTAGACATAGTTTAAACATATTAATTTTGTAAATAATATACAAAGAACTTGCCTTCTTTAATTTTTTTGATATGTTCTCATTATGTAGATCAATAATTTTTGTTACTTGAGACCCTATGAGACATTTTTTACGAATATATAACCTATACCATTCAATACAGAAGTCATTATTCAATACAAAAGTCATTAGATATATTTTACAAATAAATTAAATAATTTTCAAAGAAAAATATTTGGTAGTTGGTGTGTTTATCTAAATAAACACACCGATGCTTTTATGAGATTGAACACATTGAGATTTTAATTACTCAACGCCATCTTGGAAAATCGAATTAAAAAAATAATTTTAAATTAGGACAGTGTGATTTGTAAGGCTAAACACACTTTATTTATTTGATGGTGCTATTAGGAACATACATGTCGATGTGTTATTTACACAAGGAGAAACGATGAACAAACTGGACATACTTCAAAGTGTTATAATATACTGGTCGTTAAAATACTCAGGTGGACCCAGTACATTATATTATATAGGGTGCACCGTGCAACATATAACCATTTTTCAAGAAGAAATGAGAGGGATGAGAGTGCGATTTGTATGGCCAAACTCAACATAATGATTTAATAGTGCTATTAGGAACTAGTGTGATGATGCGTTTATTACATCGAGAAAAGCAAAGAAAACACTAGACAAAATCCTAAGTGTTATAATATATCAATGTGTTGTGTTACCCAGATAGCTCCAGTGCATTATGTTACATAGGAGGGATCGCAAAACATATGGATGTTTCTTAAAATCAGAGAGGGTTGACGCTGCAATTTATAAGGCTCAATGCACCAAAATGATTTAACAATGCTATTAGGAATAAGAGCGTTAATATGTTATACTACACTGGGAGAAACTATGAATAGACTAGAAAGAATCGAAGGTGTTATAATTTATAGGTGCATTGTATTACTCAAGTAGCACCGGTGCATTATGTTACATATGGTGCACCGTGCAACATATATCCATTTTTAAAAAAATGGAGAGGGCTGCCAAGGTTTGGGTCTAATCCAATAAGTGATTCTATAACTATGAAGTGGTAGAGAAAGTTAAACCCTAATGTGAAATTTTGCAGGAAGAAGCAAGGGTTCTCCCGTGCACAGTGGATGTCATTTTGTGACAAGCTCCAGGGGCACGACGATGAAATTACAGAATAATTCCTCCGATTCATGGAGCCGAAGTCAAAAACATTGGCCATCGTCAATTTCAAGGGATTATCCCTCAGACTCACACCGTAGCTCATCAGCAGGGTGACTGATCTTCCAATGGGAATTCCGTGGGATAAGGAGGAAAGGAAGTTGGGTAAGAAAGCTAAAGAAGAATTCTTCTTGCCTGAAGAACAATCCTCAGAGGATAAAAATGGAGTGAGAAGTCAGTCTCCAAATTATGAAGTATATCACTTGCGAGGGGCGGTTTAGTATCATATATGGTTATCACTTTCGGCTGCTCACAGAGCTCAGGCACCACATGGAACTCCGCTCGGAGCAGAAATTGAGCATTCCATACTTGCTTTTACAGTCCATGACTGAATGTGCCACCAAGCTCAGAGAAGGGACACCGGACCAGCTAGCACATCATGGCCTTATAAAGCTCCTTATAGAAGATGCACTCCACACTTTCACCGTCCCTCTCTCATGGGAGATTTTCTGGAATATGACAAAGGATGATGACATCCGAGTTTTAGCTGAGGAGCTTACTTCCTGTAGTAGTGAAGAGAAGGAGCCTACACAGGTCAAGAAGAAGACCAAAAGATAGGACACCAAGGGCAAAGCCCCCAAGAAGGAGCAAAAAGGAACACTAGTAAAGCAAGCTGTCAAAACAGGGGATGCTGGGATTGCCCCAACGCCCAGAGAAAAGAGACTACAGAGCAGGGCAGAGCGGACTGAGAAAGTCCAGGATAGTAAGGACACCCCTAAGGCTACCTTGGCCAGGATGAAAGAAAAAGTTCCCGCAGCCAAGCAGGCTAAAACTGTGCCCTCGATTCCTACAGGAAAACAACAAAGTACCCCTACAGGAAAGCAACAAAGTGTTCCTACAGGGAAGCAACAGAGTGCTCCTATAGGGAAGCAACAAAGTGCTCCTATAGGGGAGCAGTAGAGTGGCCCTACAAGGAGGGAGTGAAGAATTCCTTCATGGAAACAGCAAGGTCCCTCTACAGGAAAATTGAAAACGGCTTCTACAGGAAGCCAGAAAGCAACCACTACAGGACTTTCTACAGGAAGTCCGAAAGGAGAACAACAACAGGAGAAATTAGCTGAAATCCTAGCTAGGGAGGCAGCAGCTATGTTGGTCACCCTATGTACTCCTCCCAAGCCAAAAGAAAAACGAAAAAGGGAGACTCCTTTATATTTCAAAGCAAGGAGGAGTGTGAGAATTAAGACTGGCAAACCCCAACCTCCATCCAAAGAACCTATCATTATTGAGGATGCTCCTACCACGCCATGGGATAAGTTCCCCTCCAAAGCCTCCATCACTTATGAGAGGGGAAGCTCGAAAACATCTTCATGGAAGGACAGAGTGAAAAAAATGAGCTCACAAGCCTCTCTACATGATGCTGAGGCCATTCTATAGGAAACTCTGGCTAGGCTCAAGGAAAGTGAGTAGATGGAGGAGAAGGCAGTTGAGTCACTACCAAAGGAGGAGGGAGAAGCCGAGTCACCACCAAAGGAGGAGAAACCTGATGATATTGCAGAGCCAAGCCCACAGCCCAACTTGGGCTCTTATGATAACTTTTTGGAAGCAGGCAGAATTATTCCCCAAAAGTTTACAGTGCCATTGTTTTTAGCACTGGAAGAAGAACGGGTCCAAACCCACACGTGGATGAGGATAGATAAATCTAAGGGAGTAGCGGATATTTGGCCTCTAGAGGAAAGGATCAAGGAAGCACAAAGGGAGCTCACAAGATTAAGGCATGTGGAAAGCTCCCAACAAGCCAAATTGAGAGAAGAAAATGGGCTGCTCAGGCAGTAGCTCCAGCTACAGGAACAAGGGAAAGAAAAGGGCATGGCAGCCAAGGATCCCTCAGCAGAGCCTCAAGGGGAAGAAGAGATGCAAGTTGATCTTGAGGAATTTGACCAGTAGCTACAGGAAAGGGAATTGCAGGCAGGTATTGAGGTACAATCACTAAGGCAACAGGTGCAAGAAAAGGAGGCACAACTGGCCTGTATGGCCAGTTGGGCAATGGAAGCACTCCAATGTAGGCAGCCGGCTAAAGCTTATGGCTTGTACCTCCGGGACCAGTGGCTGCAGTTCCAAATTAATACATTGGCGCAGAGGGGTATCTCTCATATCTAGAACCCCCAGCAATTCACAAATTTATGTAACACCAGTTCCTCGGAAGATAAGGCCAAGCTCTCAGAGTTTTACCTCCATAACTTGGCACTTCCAATCATCACTTCGTGGGACCCCAACACAGAAGTATGGGATATGAAACTGATGGAAATCACCTCATGGTTAAACCACGAAGAGAAGAGAGCAGCTGAGGTCAGGAATATGATGGACCGGGAGTTACATGAACCGTTGTTGATCAGAGCAGAACCAGGGGACCCCACAACAATGATATCCGCTCACCAACACCTAGCAACCAATTCCCAGGGATTACTGGATTACATGGATCATCAGGCCCAGGCCATAACACACTTCGAAGACATGGAGAGGTTACTTGGGGACAATTGTGTTCATGCTTGCACTCGTAGGTGGAACACATTGTCCCACAGCCTCAAGATTCGGGAATATCACACTCCAACTCGGATGAGGGAGGCCCTGGCACGGGTACCTCTCTACAAGAAGTCTATGCAGAACCTCCAAGCCAGTTGGATAGGCCTCAAGCTAAGTCCACCATTGCTGTTGGGATTATTAGAGGGAGGATCAGAAGAGGAGGAGCATAAGCAGTGGGAAGAAGTGGAGAAGAAGGCTGGATTTCATGACAGTGTTGAGGACACTACTTCAGAATCCTGGGATGTGAGAGTGGCCATCAAAGAAATGAAAGATGAGGAGCTGGACTAGTTTCTCAGGGATCAGCAACCCCTTTAGCAGGAGGGTGATGATGAGCCCCAAAATTGGTAAAAATTTGGGCTCATTTGGCCTCATTTTCATTGTTCAACCCTTGTTCAAATCCATCATTTTCTATAGTTTATGCATTATTTCTAGTATGTTTGTGTCTTTGGTATGAATAAGGGAAGTTACTTTTCCTAGGTGGTTAAAATGTGTCTATTTCAGGTTTTTTGACGTATTGGAGCAAAGTCAGAGCAATCATGAGCTATAAGGAAACGAAGCCTGAAATGAGGACTTGAAGGAGGGATGTCCACGACATTCAATGACCCTTCCTCGAGATTCTCACCTTCAGCTCTGAGCTCCAAAGACCACCGAGCCGAATCTAGAAGGCAGCCAATCAACATTTAGAAAGGGGCTATTTGAATCACAGTTTGACAACCAAGTTCCACGGATTGAGGAGGCCAACTAGGTCCCTCGTTATCTATAAATGTTGAGGCCTCAGCCATTTTTGGCAAAACTGTTATGACTCTTTTTGAATAATGATAAGCAGTTTGGTTTCCTAACAAGTCTGAGTTTTTTATAGGAGCAAAAGCTATCAGGGTTGGGCCCAACCTGAGAGCCTAGGACCTCCTTTCTGTACAATTGTGTTTCTTTATGTATCACTGTTTTTTTCCTCTCTTTTATGCATTTAAACACCTTTCTGTTAAGTATATTTTGTTATGATGTTGGAATAGATCACTTTTTACGAATGGCTTTGGTTTAGATGTTTTGGTAGAATAATAACAACAAAGATCTCCAAGAAAAAGAGACAACTACACTCCTGGTTTCACCTCGGCCTTATTGGGTTTGGGGCTGGAATTGAGGAAAACAGGGCTGCCTCACAAAAACACTAGTTTGCTGCTTATGCAATCTTTTAGTGTGCTTGTTTAATTGCAGAGATTAGTCATGGGGTTGGACATCTGAAATGTTTCCTTACATAGATGGTGTACCATGTTTTCTTCCCAAATAAAGTTACTGCTCATTTGTGTTGATTGATGGATATAATAGCTTAGTCGAGGATTTGATCATTTGCAGGTTTGTGTAGAATTGGTCAAGGCCCATTGTGTAGGCTATCCTCCTCCTTCACCCATCCTCCCAAAGCACCATCTAAGCCTCTTGTTCTGTGTCATAGCTAAGCTGCCTTTTTTCCCATCTATCCTTTGTGTCTACGAAACCTTACCTTCTTGCTCATCATTGCCTTAGTCATCTCCGAGCCAAGTCAGCTTTCCACCAAACCTCCCACTAGTCCTCAGGCCATGCTTATACCCCTATCCTACCTTTAGATCCATTCATGCACCTTCCCTCACTCATCCACCTCCTAAAAACGGACTTCCAAGTTTCCTGTAGAAATTCTGAAGTTTCTTGTAGAAAGTATGAAGTTTCCTGTAGAACCCCTGCAGACTTCCTGTAGAAGCTCACAGGTGAGGTTTCCTGATAGCCAAACCTTGTGAGACTTTGGGGAAGAGTTCTAGGGGCCCCTTAGACCCTCTCTGAGCATTTCCAACTGCTTCCAAGCATTCCTCTTCCTTGGTCCACTCCTGCACAGTGAAGCACCGTTCAAGTATATTCATGTGAAAATCGACACTTAATCAAGAAAATACAAAAAGATACTCTCTAGAACAAAAGTAGACTAAGACATGTGCATTTTCCCTTTTTGAAGTCAATGGCATCTCATTCAGCAGTCTGCATTCTCATTATTGCATCAATAAAACTGGCTAGTAGAATTAGGGTTTACTAGGGTTTGCATTCCTCTTTTGCTTACAGTTTCGTTCCACAAGTAGATTAGCTCCCCTTTGAGTTAGCTTTCATCCATCATTTACAAGCTTCATCTAAGAGCTTATAGAAGTTGGCTAAAGCCCTGGCGGACTTGTGCCAACTGACCAAGTGACAGCTGTGACAAGAGCTAGTACTTGTGCATACAGCACCGTTGCTTCCAAGTTTGTTACGAACAACCGGGTTGATAAAAGTAAAGAAGGGAGTCCCAGGAGTTGCAGCATTATTGCTGCAATACTTGAGCCCACCAGTGAGCACGAAAAGTGGAGAAATTAGACGCTGTGTTGATTTCAGAAACTTAAACAAATTCTCTAAAAAATACAATTATCCTCTACCCAAGATGGAGCATTTACTGCAGAAAGTCTCAGGAGCCAAAGTGATGTCTTTCTTGGATGGATTTTCAAGGTATAATAAGGTTGTTGTACATCCAGATGACCAAGAAAAGACTGCATTCACCACTCCTTGGGGCACTTTTATGTATTCCAAGATGCCTTTTGGGTTGATGAATGTTGGGGCCACCTTTCAGAGAGCTATGGATATAGCATTTGTGGGAGAGAAGGATAAGTTTATACTCATCTACCTAGATGATATAACTATATACTCCAGTAGCCATCATGACCATTTGCAACATTTGAAGAAAGTGTTCCTAAAGTGTAGAAGGTTTGGGATTTATGTCAATCCTAAAAAGTCACAGTTTCCTTTAGAATAAGGCAAGCTGTTAGGACATGTTGTTTCTGCTGTAGGTGTCAGAATTGAGCTAGAGAGAGTAAGAGCAATACAGACCTTGTCTGTCCCAAGATCAAAGAAAGATATCTAGTCATTTCTGGGAAAAATAAATTTTGTGAAGAGGTTCATCCCAAATTTTGCAGAACTTGTGAAGCATATTACCTCCATGTTGAAAAAGGCTTCAGATATCAAATGGACTGATGCAGTAAGAAGATCCTTTGAGTCCATTAAGAAAGCTATTATGGAAGCTCCCACTTTAAGCAGTCCAGATTATAGCAAAGAGTTCCATATATTTTCTTTTGTCTCAGAAGACACCCTCGCAACAATCTTATTGCAAGTGGATGAGGAAGGCTCAGAGCATCCAGTGGCATTCTTGAGCAAAACCTTAAGAGATGCTGAGCTGAGGTATGATATCATTGAGAAACATGCATATGCTCTTATCAAGTCATTGAAAGCTTTCAGAATTTACATTCTGCATTCCAAGATAGTTGCATATGTACCCTCTGCTTCAGTAAGAGATGTTCTAACAAAGCCTGATGCTGATGGAAGAAGGGCTAAATGGATTGCAAAGCTGATTGAATTTAATATAGAACTGAAGCCCACTAAACTTGTCATAGGTCAGGGCCTTACTAGACTTTTGGCTGAAGAAAATTGCAGAACACTGGACATAAATCTCATGGGCACAATTTCAGAAAATGATTAGTCAGAGGAAAAAGAAACAGCTGAACCATAAAAAAATCAGTCATTGGCAGAAAGGCTAGCTTCTTGTGATTGGTACTCTGCCATAGCTCAATTCCTGCTGAAACTAGAAGTCCCTCCAGGCCTTAGTTCAAGCCAAGCCAGAACTATTAAGCTCAGGGCAGCTAAATATTGCATTCGTGAAGATCTACTCTACTGGAGGGACCCCTCTTGGATTCTTTTGAGGTTCCTGGACAAAGAAAAATCTATAAAAGTTATGTTGTGGTTCCATTCCAGCATGTGTGGAGGAAATCACTATTGGAAGAATACAGCCCACAAGATCCTCAGAGCTGGGTACTATTGGCCCACCTTATTTTCTTATGTCTTTTTATTTGTTAAGTCATGTGACAGGTGCCAAAGATTTGAAGGGAAACAATAATTGAAGTCCCTGCCCTTAAAGCCTATACATGCTAGTGGCCCTTTTCAGCAGTGGGACTTGGATTTCGTTGGAGAAATCAATCCACATTCCAGTGGCCAGCACAGATGGATCTTAGTAGCCACAAATTATTTCACTAAATGGATTGAAGCGATATTAGATAGGTTGATCATCACGTGGTCATGAAGTTTTTAACAGAGAATATCTTCACCAGATTTGGATGTCCACATAGAATAATCACAGATAATGCAACAACCTTCAGAGCAAAAGAATTGGTGGACATGTGTGACTCAATGGGCATTAAGCTGGTTCATTTCACCTCATACTACCCTAAAGGAAATGGTCTAGTAGAGTCTTTCAACAAAATCCTAATAAGGATAATTAAAAGGCTGTTGGAAGACAACAAAAAGCACTGGGATTCTAAGCTCAGATATGCACTATGGGTTGACAGAGTGACCACCAACAAATCCACAGGGGATTCTCCTTTCAAGCTGGGATATGGTAGTGAGGTTGTATTCCCAATACAATTAACCCTCCTTGTGGCAAAGTTCTTGCAAGAAGAGTAGGATGAGGAAGAGGACATCGCAAAAAGGATCACTGATTTAGTAGAGGTGCATCAAATCAGAGAACAACTGGTTGAAATGTTTGTCGCACATCAAAAGAAGATCAAGGAAGTTTTTGACAGAAGGACAAAAGCAGATAATTTTCAGGTTGGAGATTTGGTTCTGAAGTGAGATGCACTGAAAGAGAAGGCATGCAGCCATGGGAAGTTTGATGCTTTCTGGACAGGGCTTTTTATCATTTCTCAGATTCAAGGGAACAATACCTTCATACTACAAAGTATGGGAGGGGAGACAATTTTTGATTGCCCAATTAATGGACAGTTTTTGAAAAATACTGTTGTTTAAGGTCCTCAGGCTTTAAAGTTGTAAATATGTTATTTGATTAATTTTGTGTAGGCTCAGATAGACTCCATGCCCAATGGAACACTAGGAAATTTTTCTAAAATGGTTTTCATAGGGAAGGCATTGGTCTGCAGTTCTTGAGACCTCATAAGGAGGATCTCATCCCCAGAAGGAGCCAGTGTTAGCTCTGCTACATATCTTGACATTTGGAGGGCCAAATACAAGCTTGGCCATGTGTTTATGCTCAAAAGAAAGCTTGCAGCAATCCTCTTCTTTCTTTCCCTTCATTCCATTTACTCTCCCTTAACCCCACTATCCCTACCTTTCCTCCAAAACTCGGCATAAGCCCCTGTTTCTTCAAGCCTGAAGTGCTACGCTTAATGCCCTGTAGCACCGCCACCACATGACCCTGCATCTCTATAACTCACAACCACCTTTAAATCATGGCCGTCGATCGCCACATCTTGATCTAACTGTTCCCTCACCGCATTCAATGAAAAACCTATGTGTTTGTTTCCCCACCATCTGATCATCCCCGCCGCAATCGATTGGTGTTCGCTTTTCCTGTGCCCGTAAATTGACAACATGTTAACTCGGGATCAAAAGTGGTTTCCGCCCGTTCCCCTGCCGCCACGCATCATGCGTCGAATGAGATCGTGTGCCCTCGTACCTTTACCACTCACCGACCAAAGGCGGTGTGATAAATACCACCCACCACCGAAACTGCTTGTCCCACTTGTTAACTCCCGCACGTATCCTCCACCCGATGAGTATTGGATCTGCCCACTTGAGATCCAATGGCTCACGATCATCTGACTCCCGCTTCCTCCTGACACCTTCCGCCAAGTGATCTCCACCATCCATCTGCTCAATATAATGACCAATCTTGTTCCTCCATCTAGTTCATCCACCCGCTACGTAGTCTGCATCCCTTAACTACTCTATGCATCTGAAGGAAAAACATAACTAGTTCTCGATATTGTTCGTAGTAGATCCTCAACCACTGCATTCAAGAGATAGTATGGATGAGAAGAAAAGGGCATGGCCTGAGTAGGTGAATGCATTTAACAGTCATGGAATTCCATCCTACATGACACTCCACCCGCCCAAGAGGACAACAGAGCACCTGAGAAGATCAAATTTTGTTCATTGAAGCAGGAAAATTGCATCAAAGACTCCATCATGCCGTTAAAACAGTTGGTGGTTAATTATGACCTCCCCATACTTAGAATGGCCAAGTGCCTTTGTATTCAAACTATATACATACATAGAAACAAGATGTAATTAGGGTTGATGGTTGTTGTTTTGATGTAAGGTTCAACTTTTGGAGACTATAACTGCTTTGATACTTGCAACGTCTCGTCTTCATTTTTAGCTAATACAAGCTTCTTTTGCTGTTAATTGCCCACTTTCCATTTCTGTTCTGTTCTAGGCTGTACATGTTACACAGTTTTCCTGAACTCTGGATGTTTAGCATTAGAGGAGCTGCCATCCTACCTTTGTGTTAAGACCTTGTATGTATCAGTGAATGTGTTATTTAGGTTTCTTTTCACCCAATGCCAGAGAGCTATCATCCTGTTTGTACATTAGGGAACTAGATTTGCAGACCTCTTTATTGGTTGTAGCTGGCCATCACAGGGTCCTGCGCATCTACTGGTGTGATCAGTATTCTCCATATTCGCTCAACCTTTAAGTCGTGAGTAATTGGTGATCTAAAGCCTTGTAGTGTGGGGGTGTTCATGCATGTCTCGAGTGAAGCAAAGTAGGAGTGGTTATTTGGCTTGAACAAGCATCATTCCTTCCATTCATCCATTTCCAATGTTAAGTTGAGTTTGTAATGTTCCCGAGCATCTCTGAGATACAACCTACGAGAGTTTCTTGGGGTGATAACAATTACCAAGTAATAAGCGTTACAAACAATTAACCCTAATTTCTTCAGATCTGCAAGGCATCAAGGGTTCAAGGAACTCCCTACGATATATGAGTGCCTGTAATATAAAAATGAAATAAATTATAAACTAAACACAAACGATATTGTAGAGATAATCTATCACAAGAAAAATGAAGAAAACGAGAACTAAAGCACATGTACATCTTAAGCAGTGGTTGAGTTATCCCTACTAATTCATTAACTTTCAATATGAACTTATGCATGTAATGCTTAGTTATTTATATATATTATTATAATATATATATTATATTATATATCTATTATTATAATATAGTAATATATATACGTTAGGAGTAAGGGTGTGAAATAGTAAGGTTTGGTCCTTAATGTTTTTCACAAGGAAAAGAAAAAAAAAACTCCTTTGGTAACGTGAATTGAAACTTACAATATTTTCATAGGGAAATTATAACCAAGTTACAAGATGTGTAACATAAATAATGTATAGAGACTCAATTCATTCAAAGTGAGGTCATACAATCAAATAAATAACATGTAGATACAATCCAACGTGAAAGAGCTAGTTAGGAATTCATGAGTTATAGTAAGAACCTATTATAGAAAATAACAGTGATGGAAACACGATGATAAATAGTATATAATGGTATAATTATAGAAATACCTAAAAAAATAAAAGAAAATAATTTATGTCAATTTGTTGTATGTTATAGTTGTATTGGGTCCATCTATGTTGGTTTATTTTTCATGGAAAGTTATCAGTTGGTGGATGGAATTTCGCATCATGTTGGAATTCTTCTGGTCCTAGTGTTATTATTTTCTTGTTCAATTGTTTAGGGTAAGGGGACCCTAGCTAAGGAAGTCGTATCCTCTTCCCTTTCTCATAGGTTCTCTAATAATTCTAAGTATTTTATCTAGTGTTATTATGATGAGTTGGTTTATTTGTTTAACTAAGGAAAAGAGAGGAAAGACTCTTTTCCCATGACTTGGTGGTAACATATTTCAATTTAGTTCTTCCTAGTACCCATAAGGAAATATATGAGCTCAAGCCCAAAGTAGGGAATAAAGAAAATCAATTTTGGGTATTGAGCTTTAAGAGCACATGTTATTTTGGGTTCCAAATCTTGGGAACATTGGGAGTTGGAGGAAGTAGTATCTAAACTTGATGACTCTTCACTGGAAAATGAATACCTTGTTGAGCCTCATATTGAGGGTCAAATGAGTTGTGAAATACAATATGTTTTTTTAATGAAAGATTTTAAGAGAATGCCATTACAAGGAAAATACCTTCTAGCAAAGGTTATAATCCAGGTTTCTAGTATTGTAAAATTGACAAAAAGTGTCAAAATAGCATCCGCTAAAACATCTGTTTGTGGGACTAGATGTTTTAATAGATATTATATTGGGATTTCATCACAACTGAAAAAATATGTGCAGCCGAAGGTTTTAGGAGATGTTTTTTTCGGTGTGTTTTATGGAACATGAAGCCCCAACAAGCTACTTATAGAAACACACTGAGATTTATACACGATTAAAAGCAGTGAGCCATTCAATTGAAGGAGCACTGAAACCTAAAATGTATACCACCCCCCTACTTACAACAATTTTTTTTATGGTGTTTTCAACTCAAATAGCACCAGACCTTGAAACGTATATCATGCCAATGCCTATATACAAAATTCCCCTGTCAATATTTGATGAAGGAATGGCTCTAGGGCATGCAAAAAATAATTGTAGTTCCTGTGCTTTCTCTTAAACATAAATGCACAAGTGTGTTTGTCATATAGAGTGTCCAGTGTTGTTAGTTTTAATAGTACATCGATAATGGAAATAATATTTTGTAGAACTAGTGGGTGTTAGTTCTATGAAAACACTGGTGCATTGAGTTACAATGCATTTGGGAATTAATTAAAAATAATATGGGTGCTTGAAGACTTGAATACGACGATGCTTTTGTTTTCTTAAAAAGCACCGCCTATGTTGAAAGATGACATCATGATGCTTTTATTTAAAGTAAAGCACTAGTGTTTTTTTATGTTATGGACACACCGATGTTTTTGTATGAGATTTTCTTTTTTTTTGGAGACACCGGCCTACGACACTGCAATTATTGTAATTTTTTAAATTCGTTATTCATTGAGAAATCAACATATATCTTATAACAATATTCATATAAATTAATATTTGATTAGTGCATTTGTATATGATGTTTGGATTAATGTGTTATATTATAAGAATACACATTTCTTCATTATAACATTTAATCATCCATAGTTTTAATTAGTGGTGTAACATTTCACAACGAAATTTGATAACACAATAGAATAAATTAAAATATATTTTATTATATATCATTAAGAGCCTCTTTTTCATACAAAATGGGATTGTTATTGATAACCCCTTGTATTTCAATTGGGGCACTAATTCCATGTTTACATTAAACAAAATGTCTGATTTTCATAGAAACGTATTTCAAAAAATACCACAGGTGCATTGATATCCAAATAAATCATTATTCTTTGTTATTTAAAAAAATACAATAGGTTGGAACTACTGTCAGTGCTCGATATACTTCCATGAATTAGGCTATTTGGAAAAGATTTTGGTTGATTTTGTTCCATCTGCAAACATAAAAATAAAGTGTAATGAGGGTATCTACATTGGTGAGAATAATGAAAATTGAAATAAAGAATATAAAGCAATGTAAATTGGATATGAATGTACCATAGCAAGAAGTGACTCATAAAATGTGTACAATGGTTTCAAAAACATGTCTCATGCCTTCTTGCAGCAAGTCTTCTACTGGCGTAGTTCCATACATTTTTTCCTGCATGTAGTAAACCCCATTATAAATCATAGATTTAATATAAAGGGTTTTTTTGTTCTATTAATTATAAACTAAGAGATGTAAAAAATCGTAGATACTTACAAATTCCACAATTAATTTCTGATATGACAACATATACTCACAACCGTTAATTAACCTAATGTTAACTAAATTTTGTGATGGCTCTTCTTTGTATGTTAGCACCTATTTGAAGACACTCAAGGATGGTTGTTGTAAAACAACTTAAAATATTCAAAAATGAAACCTTGAGTTTTTATAGGGAAATGTGAACAATTACTCATAAGATTTGAAATCAACCGTTTTCTTCCTTGTTTTCCTATTTTATGTGTTGAATGAGCTCCATCTCGTTTTCTTTTCTACAAGAAAATACATGAAAATTAATATTTAATGTTAAATTATTTTTTTCTATGTATAAAGTCAACCATGATTACATACATTTGAAACACTTTTTTCTTGAGATGGATCCTCTTGTGATGCAATTATGTCCATTTTTTTTACCATTTCCTTACACACTTTTTTTGACATAATCTTCCTGAAAAACATAGTAAACTGTTTTTATATTGATATATGAAAACTAAATATAACAAAATTGATATTAATAAGTTAATGGCTTGTAGTAATATATACATATAATTCTAGAAAATCATTTCATACAATTAGGAATCTTACCTTTTGAATGATTTTTTGTTGTTGTTGCTGTATGTTTTTGATATTGCAAGTTTGACATTTCTCGTTGACCATTGTTCTATAAATACTTCCTATATTTTAGATATAATTGATTTCTTAGAATCATTGTGTTGATTTTGTATTGTAGGTGGAAAGTGTGTCTATACATTTGTTCCACTAGATCCCTCATAGTTTTGTAAAAATCCTCCCCTTTTTCATTAACCTCCATCATCATTTAAGATGAGATAAGGACCAATTCATCATTATTTACAAGTTCCATAATTTTTCTTTTCTTAGAACAACATTGATCTTTTCCCTTTTTGTTACTCCATGTAGAATATTAAACATATATGAATTAATAGATTGTTTGAAACATGTTATCCGATATTTTAAGTATATTATTAATGAAAAATAAATAAATCA
>APFE031325908.1:37485-48020 GCA_000404065.3 Pinus taeda | reverse complement strand
TTAGGCACAAATATCCAATTATTCATAAACCTTCCTAATGAATATATTAAAGTTAAAAATACATTATCTAATGTAGAAAGAGAGGTTAATGTGCTGAAGGATGGACCTTAATTTATGTTTTAATTTAAAGGCATGGGCCTTAATTTATGTCTAATTTAGAGGCCCACCACTCGGACTCTGCCAAATCATTGCCTTATTAGTGACTGCCACTTGGCCTACTTTGACCAGAACTTTTACCAGCTATAACTTGAGCATACAAACTCGGATTTGAATGTTGTTCACACCATTGGAATCATGGTGATGAGAAATATTATTTGGTCCTAGTTTCATTTTTATCTGAGGACTTTTATTTTTGAGCTATTTCAAGGCCACTTCTATTTTTGGATCCACCTAGATCATGCATCCCCACTAAGGAGATTTTGGTCCTCCAAAATCATGAACACATCCTGCAGACTTCCTATGTCCTTGTCAAGCCACACTTGCACATCTACATTCCATGCAAATCTGGTACATTTTATGCAATCATATACAAATCCATACATGACTCAAACAACCCCATACTTTCCAAGAGTTTATGACACACACACTCTTTGGTCAAGTTTACATCATAATATAAACCAATACCCCATCTATTAGAAAAGGGCCAAAAACATCATTGTGGATTTAATAAGGGATGGAAAAGACATCATCACTTTTACAATTATTCACAACACATGATTTACAAAATGTGGCCATGACAAGCTTCTATATCAAGTAAAATTATCTCTTCCTCAAGAAAGTGAAAGGGTCATCATCCTAGAGTTTATTCGCTTGATGAACAACTTCTTCTATTGGTTTCTTTAGAGGTGCTTTTTGGGCCTGGAACATTTGACACATGGCTCTTTGGTGCCCAACCTCATTGCAGTGACTACAATGATTCTTTCTACTCCAAATTTTTCAGATCGTATTGGAATGATTATTTATGGCATGCCTCTAATACGTGCCCATGGAACCCTCACTATCACTAGAATGTGATGAAATTCTCTCATCATCTGTCGTTGGTTGGTCACTTGCTATCTTGGAGCATTCTCCAACCTCTTTTCTGACATATCCAAGTTCTGCATAATGGGGAAATTCCTCCACTTTAATGGGATTCACAATGCCTTGGCCATTAGTGTTGAGGCCATTTCCTTGATACCCCATTTTATTCAACAATTTCGATCCAATTCCAGTAGTATATTTCTCCAAAGAAGTGAAATCATCATCATAAAAAGTATATGAAATTGAAGAATCACTTTTCACCTTAGGCTTGTTATACTACAACTTTTCCAAGGCCTCCTCCTTGGCTTGTAACTTTTGTTGCAACCTTTTTTTCTCCCTCTCTTCTTCTTATATGAGTCTCCTTATTTCATCATTATCTGCCTAAATGCTTTGGTTGATTTCTTCAAGTTCTTGGATCCATGTCGCATTTAGTGACCTTTTCATTTTTGGCACAACATCTATTGAAATATATATCTCATCGCCCAAATCGGAACCCAAGTTGATGGGTCCATCTGCTGCAATCCCAAGAGATTCAATCTTCATTTTGTCACCTAATTTTGATCCTAGGTGAATTGATCCAACACCTCCAAATGCCAGAGTTGTCATCTTTTCATCATCCTCTGATTTATATTCTTAGTCTTGTTGCACAATTGCAACTGTCTTGTGCTTCTCTTTTTTGTCATTCCTTTTAGGTCTCAATTATAAATGTAGTTTCCAACAATTCTCCAGTTCATGCCCTTCTTTCTCACATGAGTACAAGCGGGCCTTTCTTATCTTCTCTTTATTGTTGTTGCCCTCTACAGGTGGTCATCTTCCTCATGTCCCCCTTGCTCTCAAGATGTAAAACCTTCACACTAGCATCATCAAGAGACTTAGGTTTAAGTAACAACAATGAATGGCACAAATAACTATGAAAAGATCCAATATATTTCATTAACCTTTTAGAAGTGTCTACTGGAACATTCAGTGTTAATGCTTGTTTTCTAAACTCCTCTATAACATTCAAAACAATTGACCTTTTCTTTGTTTCAAATGTTTCCATTCCATCATGGCCTTCTGTCTGTAACCCAATCGGTAAAATTGTCCTCCTAAAGAAGAAATGAACTCAGATCAAGATGGAAGAAGTTTACAACTACTCTTACCACCTTATTGTAGCTTGCCTTCCCACTGGACAAGAGCGGTGCCACTCAATCGAAGGGATGATATCTGGATCTTGGATTCATCCTCTTTGATTTGTTATATGTGGAAATACACTTCAACTTGTCTTAATAATCCATCTATCTAGATTTTTTCCATTAGATTCTCCACTAAATATAGGTAAATTAAATTTGATATCTAGCTTGAAAAATGGCATTTTATATGCATTCCTATGATTTCTGTTAGAATGATGAGAAGAGGAATAAGAACAACTCTCACCGGAGGATGGAGAGACATGATCATTTGATTATTTGTTCTCAAGCTTGATTGTCTCGCATATTCTGCAAACAACTTGCCAAATTTCTCTATCATAATGAATAATATCTTGTGATAATTTCACTCTTCCTCCATTCGAGCTTCCTCATCTGTTGTCTCATCTTCATGGTCATTGGTGCATGCCCTACTTTGGAATCAAATGATTTAAGTTTTCCTTCACCTCTTTGGAGCTTGTTCCTAGTTAGCATTCATTCATGCAACTCACATCAAGAAGGCGTGCTTTGATACCAAACTCAATCTAGATATTTTAATTCAAGGATGCATACATAATTGCATATAAAAGATCATATCAACCAAGTAACTTATGAAAAAGAAGTGGAAATAATAAAGTAACCATGAGAGAAAAGGCACACAAATGATTTGATTATGGACTTCTCCCATTGTTCGCTATGTCTCCGGGCCCTGCTCAAAGTGGGGAGGGCTTCTTTCATTAAGTGGAAGCAAATAAATGAATTACAATCAACTTTAAAAAAATGACCCTTACACCTCCAATGTTAGTTATGGATGAAAATTGCAGAAATCAGATGCAAAAACGGACATCACCATTGGATTCGTGTTGTCAAATTGTATAAAAGTGACTGTAAATTTTTCTGATTATGAGTGGCACTTAAGGACCCCAAAGGAATCTTTTCAGCATCCACAAAGATTCCTCGTTCAAAGTTCCACTACCTCTAGCCACTCGAGGTTCCATGCCTAGACTTTGCCAAATTGTTGTCTTGTTAGTGACTGACACTTGACTTAGTTGGAACAAAACCTTGACCAACTGTAACATAAGCATACGAACTTAGGTTTGAGTCTCATTTGCACCATTGTACTAAAATGAAAACAATATTATCTAGCTAAAAATGGATTCAACTAAGAATGAGATGCAATTGAAATCTAATGCCTATGTATACTTCCCTAACAACGATGCCAAAATGTTGGGTAGATTAATTGTCTATTAAATTACATATCATTAATTGTTAAACTCGGGGTCCATGAACTTGCAAAGTATATACGCACTAGATGTGCTAGGATATCTACTTTTAATTCAAATAAAATAATCTAATTACACATGAGGATTTAAACCTATTTATGACTAAGTTTTGATAAGAATATGCACATGTTTTGCCTTAAAATGCCAATGAATTCAAACTCAAAAATTTGAAATTTAAATTAATTTTTAAAGAAAACTATATTATGAAAACTTTGAGATCTATTCTAATTGGACAAGAAATTAAAACCTATTCCATTGAACATAAATTGAAATCTATTCTATTAAAAAATGAAATGAAATCTAACTAGGTGACTTGAAAAAGGATATTTAATCTATGAACTGTAAAACAATTCTACTCAATTTTAATCTATGAGACTTGAAATAAATTTAATCTAAACTACTAAAATGAAATATAACTATCAAATTGAAAGCACGACTATTCTAAAAACTTGGAATTGAAAACTATTATGGAGAGCAGTGAAAAACAACAGTTTGTTGACAAAACTTCAAGTGCAAGAGTCTCCAAAGATTACTAATGTGTGTATTCTATCGAGAAACAACCATATCTATATAAATTATGACTAGAAAAAACATGAGAAAGAAAGAAAATACTTCAAGGAAAGGGTTTTTGTATTTTAAAGTTTATATTAAGCACTCAACCCATAACAGACAGAAAGCAAGTAACCAAACTATATTGAAAATAGAGAATTCAAACATCTAAATATATTGAAAACTAAATCAAAGAAAATACTAAGAAAAATGAAATTAAAATGACAACCATACTATATCACAACTCCACAGGGGTCCCTCTTGGTGAGTGTGAGGAATTATAATACCACTTGGTTTAAATCCCCAATTTCATTCAAAGTTGCACCATATCAGAGATAACATTCACTGGAAAAAAACAAAGTTCTTCTTCTTCAAATAGTAGCAACAATTACAAGTCAATATTAATCATTGAAATTTATAGAGCTTTGAAGCAACAACAAGCTCATAATTTCATTACATGAACTCTGGCCATGAGATCTCAATAAATCAGTTTGAAAATAAAATAAAATATATTTTGAAGGATTTTAGGATCAAATATCAATCCATATTTTTTCACACTTATCTCCTTGCCACAAATTTTATAAATAACAACTCGTTCCAATCTTTTTGGTGACTGGGAGTTGACTGTGAGATTACCAAACCATTTGTTCAGGAAATCTGCAAAATAGGGCTCCAAACAACCCCAAAAATATATCAAATGATAACAAATTGGAGGAAATTGCACATAACAAACCTAATTGGGCTCATGCTGAACAAAATGAATGTTTTCATTTTCCAAAATTAATTTTCATTTTCTAATCAAATGTGTTTGAAGTTGATTGGTCAAAACTATTGCATTTTCCCTTTAATCTCTTGCTAGAGATCCACACATGTGAGTTGGGTGGAATTTGACCAATACAAATACATTTTGGATCTTCTAGAAACCAAGTCTAAGTGTTATATTTCCTTCTAAAATGGTGGTAATACCTTAACCATGGAGATAAATATAGAAACTTGACCGAGTTCTAGAAACTTGAATTGGCCAAACTATCATTAATAAACCATGCAATATTATTCTTAATCTATTAAAAATGAAAGAAGACAATGTTAATTAACCACTTAGACATATAGAGGCACATCATGAAGAATTATGGTAAAAACGGTAACAAGTGAGTGAAATGGTGCAACAGATGGTTGTAAGTAATGACTTAATGGATGACAAAGACAAGTGAGAATGATGACAAATTATTGAACCAACACACTATATCTCTAAATATGAATAAAAAAACTCCTTGGCTAAGGTATCCAAGCTTATTTATGCACTGATGGTTTTTTTTTTTAAATTATATTAATATAGGGTTTATAATGTTTATAGGTTAAGCATGTGCGCCAACCAAGACAGGATTTTCAAAGTTATTTTATAGCACTAACTGGACATGCATATAATAAACTGAAAATAGTTTTAGATGAACCCACTTCACACATGAAGGAAGATGGGTGCTGAATATCAAATAAATAATTTAAGGACCATCAGGAATTTTAACTAATTTAAGGACATTCAAGAAGCTTAAGTAATCTAGGGTTTATAATGTTTAAGTATATAGGGTTTATAGTATTTATCATAGAGTTTTATATTAATCCTATGGTTTCTAACATTAATCTTAGGGTTTATAACATTAATCCTAAGGCTTATAATTGTAAGGCTGATAATATTATTTATAGGGTTTATAAAGTTAGGGTTTGTAACATTAACACAAGGGTTTATAATATTAGTCTTAGGATTTAATATTAATATTAAGGTGTATAATAATAATCTTACGGTTTATAAGATCAATCCTATTTTTTATAATCATAGGGTTAATAATTTTTGTACTAATGTTTAATATTAATCCTATTGTTTATTGTATTCATATTAGGGTTTACAATATTAATCAGGATTATAATTCTAGGGTTGATAATATTATTACTAGGGTCTATAATATTAGGGTTTGTAATATTAATAATAGGGTTTTTAATATTAGGGTTATTAATAATATTAATATTAATGTTTATGATATTAGCTTTTATCATGTTAGGGTTTTATAATATTAATTTATTAATCTTAGGGTTTAATATTAATCCTAGGGTTTATAATATTAATATTAGGATTTAATATATTAAGCTTAGATTTTATAACAATTAATCTTAGGGATTAATGTTGAGTTTTATAATATTACAGTTTGTAATATTTGGTTTAATATTGTGACATTGGAATGGTACATAAATCTATCCAATGTCACATTGTGACAATTTTTTTTTGAATGCGATAATCAATATGACAATCATTGTTTCAATGTTACATTACATTGTAATTTATTCAATGTCACATTGCAACAATTCAAAAATTGAGGTTTAATAATAAGGTTTATAATATTGGGTTTATAATATTAGTGTTTCTAATATTAATCCTAGGGTTTAAATATTAATTTTAGGGTTTAATATATTAATATTAGGGTTAAGAGGTGGAAATGGCGTGTGATCTAGAGATTAGGGATCCCTCTCTTGATGAATCCTTTAATGGTGCCACCATAGGGGTCAAGGGAAAATCTTTATCTCGTCCTCTAGTTTTATAGGCCTACACTGAGTTTGGACAATTTTTCTGGATTTCTCATGATGTCCCTATGCCTTGAGAGCTACTAGTGAACATATTTTTACAATTCATTTTAGGATCATGTTCACTGCGAGAAACTACATGCTTTTATCATGCTGACTGAATTCTTCTATTATGGTATCTCTTTCGCACAACCCTTTATTTCCATTATTTTCTTTGGATTGTTATTTCAGAGTGCAGTGTCTGTGTGCTATCATAGGACTATTCTATTTTTTTCTAGGTTCAAAAGTTCCCCTCGGCTAATATCTTCCTCTACCTCTTTGACAAGATTATTTCTTTACAAAGTTAGGGAAACCTCTGCCTCCTAGATCCACATAGGTTGTTTCTAGAATGGCGGTTTCACATTCTATAAATCAATCTAAGATATTTCTAACTGTGTCAAGATGTTGTAGGGCATCCCTCTTTAAGCTTTTCATAAAAATATTTAGTGGGGTATCCAAGCTCATATAGATAAATAGTTCATCCTTAGTTTTATCTAACAAAATTCTTATTGAACCTTGTTGGGGCATAATATCTTTCTATCAAATTCTTCTATAGAATGGGAAATTTTTGTCAGATTCCTCAAATCTAGAAGATTACAACATCACAAAAGATTCTTCCATTATATTGAATTCAAGGCTACGAGGAGGGGATCCTGCATAAAATTCCTCAAAAGGGCCTTCTATCTCATTGAAAGAAGTAGTTCAAAGGAAGCTCACAACCCTTGAAACTTAGACTCAAAATATCCCGCACCCATATATAGTGGAACAAATGGAAAATATTCCTTCAATGGAAATAAAGCTCCCTAAGGTCAACTCCTTACTATTTGTTCTTCAAACAAAAGTGGTCACATGCAGGTTTAATGGTTGTTGGTCCAAACCAAAAGCACACATTCAATTTCATCTATAGGGACCCCTAATTTTGAATTTTTTTAATGCTTCAAAGGTTTACTTATAATTGAGTTGAAACATAGAAGACATGGACTATGATTTAAATGTAGGGCCCTACTTTTTGGGAAGATTGAGGTTGTTCACTACTCCTTTGTTCCCTAAGTTTGATGCAAACTCTATGGTGGTTTCCAAAATACCAATTCGGGTTAGACTCCCAACTCTCCCACTCCCATTCTGGCACCACAAAGTCCTTGAAGATATCAACAACTCACTGGGTAAATTAAAAAAGGTGGATATGGAAAGAGAAAAAAATGATATATTCACATATGCTAAAATATGTGTGGAGATTGATCTTAACAAATGACTGCCCGATCATATATTTTTGAAGAACTAAAAATTTTGTTGGTCACAAGTTTTAGACTATGAAAATACAACATTTAGATGTTGAATTTGTCATCAAACAAGTCATTTACAACATTCCTTCTCTCTAGCAAAGAATAATCCCAAAAAGAAAAAAGAAAAAATAAAACATAAAACATATCAAAAGGATGGCATTTCTCTAAAGAAATCCCTTATGAGCATGAAGAAGACAAAAAATAAAGTAACCCAAGTAGAGAAGTTACTAGTGAAATAGGCATGTCGTATGATACCCAAGAAGGGGGTGCCATGACACAACCAACCATAGATTTAGTGTATTAGGTGGAAAAGGATGTTGAGGACTCTGTGACATAGGATGGAGTTAGTGGATCCAAAAGAGCACATATTAGGAAGTTTAGATTCTGATAAGGAGGCTACTCATGAAAGATTAGATTTTGCATTGGTTCATATTGAACCAAATTCTGATGGCTAGCAAAAAGTGCACAAACAAAAAGGAAAAAGAGAAAAACTATGCAATAGTTAGTCTTAACTCTTTGTACATATTTTGTTATTTTCATTTTTCCTAAGGAATTTTGCTTGATGTCCCCACATGTTTTTCTCAGCTTCTTTTCATTTTTTTTTATTGATCCTCTTATTGGATATCAACTGCATACACATTGGATATGTTTCCAAATTGTAATTTTTATTTATATTAATAGAAATTTTGGGATTTTTTTTTCTCTGTGGAAAAAAATATTAATCTTATGGTGTATAACATTTGGTTTAATATTGTGATTTGGAATGATACATAAATCTATCCAATGTCACATTGTGAAAAACATTGTCTCAATACAAAAATAAATCCAACAATCATTGTCGGAATGTTACATGACATTGCAATTTATTCAATGTCACATTGCGACAATTAAAACTTAGGGCATAATATTAGGGTTTATAATATCAGGTTTAATATTAATCCTAGGGTTTATAATATTAATCCTAGGGTTTTTGATATTAATATTAAGGTTTGTAATATTAGTGATAGGGTTGAATACTACTCTTAGGGTTTATAATAATAAAATTATGGTTTATATTGTTGATTTTTATAATATTATGGTTTTACAATATTAATTTATTAATATTAGGGTCTATAATATTAATATTAGCTTTCAAAATATTGGGTCTTATAATATTTGCTTTAATATTAGGGTTTAATATTGTGACTTTAGACTGGTACAAAAATATTTCGAATGTCATAGTGTCACAAGAATTGTCGCAATGTGACAATCAATGTTACAATCATTGCCACAATGTTGCATTACATTGCAAGTTATTCAATGTCGCATTGCAACATTTCAAAGTTAGCATGTAATATAAGGGTTTATAATATTGGGTTTAATAATAGGTTTTAATATTAACCCTACATTTTATAATATTAATATTAGGGTTTATAATATTAATCCTAGGGTTCCATGATTGGGGTGGATATATTGAGGCCATTGGGAGCCGTATTTTTCCTCCCTAAAGAGTAAACATGTTTGTGAGAAGGAATTTAGATCTATGATAGTACCCACACTAGGGTGTTCATGTGAACATAACCACTAGCGGAGGAGGGAATTTATGCATTCGTAGGTGGCTTGGGTGCTTCATAATATTACATATGAGTCTCATTATGGTGATTTTATGTTTATAGTATAGTGAATGGGAGATAGGTTGATGTTGAATGCATAACTTCTAGTTCATTAGAAGCTACTAGATGTTTGAAGGGGAGAAGCACTGTAATTATTCAGGAAATTAGGGTATGACAGTTCGTAAAAGAACGTCGAGTGCAACACCATTACACACCCACCCTTGCATTCCCTCTAACAACCACCATAACTATTAGGTAATTATGTTTCTATCTGTCATGCGGAAAGAGTTATGTTTGCGGACAAACCTAACCTCCCTAGGAGTCTAAGACTCTCTAGTGACAAACAAACCAAATAAGAACAATCCTTCTCTAAACACACGTTATTCTATGAGAGATCAAGTGTTTTCCGATCTTACCTTAGGTCCAACGCTTGTTGTAGCAGTCCAGCCTTGCTGATCCAGATGAGCTCCTCCTTCACTTTCAGACCTGCATACACTAACAAAGCAAACGATTACATAGCATCTGAATATTCATCATAAAATAAAGCATATCTATCATATTGACCAAGGAATACATGAAATAATTCAGTAACAAATCATTGAGAAGAATGGACTTATTTGTATTAAGTAATCAAAGGAACCATTACAACCTGAGCCTTGGTGTTGTGCAAGCTCCTCCCAGGGTCCAGCAAGAGATTTCCTCTACTTTGACAAGCTCACCCACTCCCACTATGGCAACAAGGAAGGATAGTGATCTGTCCTCACAAGTCAACAATGGAAGTCCTAATTCCAGCAGCATTTACCCTTTGGAATGTTCAGCTTTCAACCTTCCCTCCTCTGGCCCAATGGCTGTATTTATAGTGTTCTAGAGGAAGCTATTCAGTTCCAAGCATCAATGGGATACTCCCTCTTTTGGATGGGGTAGCTCCTCTCTTGATGGGATAAGTTCCTCTATCATAGGGATGCATGAACCATCTGGAGGCGCTCAATACACGTCAAACACTCTTCTAGAAGGCTCTAGAAGTGACCACAA
>APFE031325906.1:0-17258 GCA_000404065.3 Pinus taeda | reverse complement strand
TCACTCACTTCCCAATGAAACCAAAAAAGGTATGTGATCTCTCCTCTCAAGTTTAACTAGGAAGTCCCAATTCCATCAGCATTTACCCTCAAAATGTTCAGCTTCTAACCTCTCCAGCAACTGACCCAATGCCTTAATTTATAGTGCAATGAAGGGAAGTTACTAGGTCCTCCTTCAAAGGGATAAAGCTCTCCTTCAAAGGGATAACTCCTCTTATCAAGGGATTAGCTCCTTCTCTTTTGGGATGCATGAACCACTTTGGAGCGAACAATCCACGTCAAAATCCTTCTAGAAACATCTAGAATTAACCCAAAAGTGAGTTTTTTAGGATAAACTTGCGCCTTTTGTACTTTTACAGGGGTACACACCCACCCCTTTACAGACAGAGCGTGCAGATATGCAGGTAATATGAACAAAAGGTGCGGGCCCACAGGCAAAAGTAGGAGAAAGTGCGGAACTAGAGTAATATTGATTTTCAATGTCTTTCTCTCATTTGCAAAGATTGACATGAAGAGCTAAGGTCTGAGACTTGCTTAGGAGGCTAGTATAAGTGATGATAGACCCATACTGACTGCAAATAATCATGGTGACGATATTTTTGTGTAACAAATTGCCCCCTAAAGTGCGAAGTCTATAGTAGATGAGTATTTCATTTATCATTTAAGAAGAGTGAATTACTTTATCATTTCGAGGATCATCTTGCGGAGAGCCCGGTTGGAACCTGCAAAAACATTCAAATGCAAAATATATATATGAGATCATATCTCGCTGAGGTAAGCATTACCATACTCAGATCAAAACTAACTAGAAAACTAACTATTGCTCTGATATAGGAACGATCTTGTAATACATCACAAGTATAGACACATGTAGACACAGTGTGGACGCAGCCATCTGTTTATGAATAGTCTACAACATAATGAATACAAAATTCCTCGCAACCTGGATGGTGGAAACTAGATCCAGGGTCTTCATTTCTACTTCTCGAAATAGTACGCTTTCTATCCATGTGAATGAATGTGTCGAAGTCGAACATGGTAGAAACCACTTGATTACCAGTTGATTGATGTAAAACTATTAACAAGTGTTGAGAGAAACCACCAATAATGACAATGGCTCTCAAAGTACTCAGTACAATCCATGAGATGTGATTAGATGTGTCGATGTTGAACATGTCACGGAATCCTTCAATCGAAGGTCAATGATGCAACCTGTCGTTGAAGATGAGAAACCTGCCATTGAGGCATGCAGATCCCAAGGTACTGGCGATTTATAGATCATCTTTCTAGATAAAGAGCTGAAGTCGATAGAAAGCGATCCGTCGTAGGCAAGCCCACAACACGAAATCATAGATCAAGTTTGAAGAAATTTAGTTGCAAGGACTGACTCAGCGATGGTCAAGATGGATGACATGTATTTTTTTAGATGAATGGCTTATTCGCATTGACCTCTTGAACATATAACGACACAACAGATGGTTTGGTGACGATTGACCCAAAGTTAATACCTAGAAACCGGCTGAAGACTTTCAATGTGGTTTGATCAACTGTTAGGCAAAGGATTTCCCAACCCAGGTGAATGAAAGTGTCGTGTTCAAGAGTGGTTACAAAGTATGGCAAACAGGCTCATTTTTCTCTCTTTTCCCCCACCATTTCTGGCAAGTACCTCTTTATTTTTTACAAGCTTGAGGAGGATAACATATGCTTGATTATAAGCTCATCCTTCGGATGAGTCCAACTTAGTTTAAGTTTGAACCCTAAGAAGGAGTGGTCTGTTCCTGTTTGTAATTGAACAGGTCCTTTACTGTTGAAATGTAACGAGTCCAGTATAGGAGAAACTCGGCATTTTTCATTTTTAGAGAGTCTGAAAAAACTTAAGAAGACTCCAGGGTTGACTTTTTCGTAAATTTGTGTCTCCCAAGCCCGAAAAAGTATAAAATAATACTTGAGAGAACCACTTGATCTTTTACGACCAAGGAGTACTTTTCGTAATTAGTGCCTCTGATCCGAAAAAGTAAAAAAGCGATCAACAACACGTCGTTTTATGACCAATATTGAATTTGAAACGACAAAAACCCGGCAATCTTTTCGTGTTTTTACGGTCAGAAAAGGGTTGTAAGAGGACTGTCTTTTTAGTTCCGTTTTAACGAGCTTAAAAAGAAAAACTCGGCAATCTTTTCATGTTTTAGGAGTCAGAAAAGAGCTTAAAGGTGACTAATGGTTTTTCGTTGAAAATGACCGATTTCGCCTGAAAAATCCATTATCCTGAACAAAAGCTCAAACATTACTCATACCTGTTTAAAAATGGGTAAAAATGTCGTAGAAAACACCATTTTAAAGTGAAACATAAACAAATTTAGAATTTATTTACCCAAAAAACTTATAAAAAGGACTTTTTACCATTCATTTTTACAATTTGAGATTTGGGTGAGAAAAAAGGGCTTTTTACTAGAAACTTCCCGTGAAGATTGCGAAAAATCCGTCCGTCAGAATCGAACGTCGTCTCCTCTAGGTAATCCACATCATCCTGCTCTTCATTTTTGTCCATTTGAAATTGTTTTTAGGGGTTTAATTTTTGTTTTTAGGAGGTTTTTAGGTTTGAAAACCCGCGCGCGGGGGTCCGCAGGTTTACCACAGGGGACCTGCGTACCCCGACTTTTTTGCAATGGGCAAAACATTGGGGGTACGCAACTGCCGTGAAGACAAGGTGCAGACCCCACGCACTGTCCCTAACAAGGGGGTGCGTACCCCGCGCAAAGGTTTTTAAAACCTAACTAACTCAAAAATTACCCAATGAAATCAATTTTATGCATTCTAATTCATCTTTTTTACTTGAATGTAGGATAAACATCATGCTTGATTGGCAAGAACAGTAGCACGAGAATGTGGACATCACCGCGATGAATCATCAACCTTCGATTGATGCATTGAAGGCATGTGGCTTCTACAAGTTTTGGGCCATACCTGGCATGAGGGCCCAGGTGGACTTTTTGTAGTGGTCGGTTGATAGATGGAGTATACAGGACCAGTGCTTCTTTATTGGTGGGCACCAGCTCAAAATCGAGCCAGCCGATATATACTTTTTGACTGGTTTGCCCAGGAGGGGTGAACACTTGACTCTATTTGGGCCCAGGGCAGGTGGCCAGTCTGTCGAGAGCCTCCGACTAGAGTTCTGCAATTTCCAAAACAGGGACAAAGGGATAGATATCAAAACAATATCCCTTCCTGAACTCATGGTTATTGCGTTCACAATTACCAGACTCTGCGGTAGTGCAGTGCTACACATTGCCACTGGATCCCAGATGCGGATGGCAGTTGATTGCTTTCGAGGCACCATTTTCAACTGGTGCGATGATGTGTTGGCCAATGTGAAGGGCCAACTGACTAGGGCCAAAAAAGGACAACTAAATACTTTTGGTTATGGTGCTATAGTTGTGAGTTTTGGTCTGGAGAGGGTTTTTATGTTGATCCCACAACACCTTACTGTTGGAGTTGGGCTTCCTCGAGAGCCCAAACTGATGCGATGGGTTGCAGTTATGGCCCGTCATCCTGATGAGGGGACCGAGGTCGTTCAGTTCAAACCTGAGTATTTCCAATGGTTGGAGAACCAGGTTTTTGCTATTCGGGACTTTCCTTATGCCGGGGTTGATTTTCGTGGGGACTCAGACATGGCTCTTCCGCCAGGAGAGCAATGGGATGATGCAAGTAAAATCATTTTCAACATTTTCCTAATTTAATTTTTTGTTGTTTTTATATCGTCCCAAAACTGATAGTAAAAGTTTCAAATGCAGATGTGGGCCCACGGCGACTAGCCGCTCTCCGGCCTTACGAGAGGAAATAACCAGTTGCACCGGCTCCAACCCCACAGGATGAATCAACAGAGACTTTGGCCAAGTTGGAGAGCCATTTAAAGCGCCTGGCAGGGGACATGCCCGAGACCAGTATAGATGACATCCCTCATCGACTTCAACGCTATGTGATTGGGATCCCAGGACCTTTTAGGAGGTTCCTTTGTAAGGTGGCCCGTGCAGTGGCTTCATATCAATATCATCACTAGTGATGGGATGATCGCCTATTGTAGTCACATATGACATTTTTTCTTTTTGTACTTATCATTTTTGCCGATCATAAGGTGTTTTTCAACCTATGATCAAGGATGATGTATTATTTTGACACACTCCTATATTATATGATATCATTATTACCAGCTTATCTTGTTAAACATGTTATGGAATGTTTTTAAATTTACTTGTATGATTATTGCACGTGTCTACTTAACATTTGAGAAGCAATTGCATATGCTAATGTATTTAAAGATCTTAGAATATGTTGATATTCAATATAGTCAAATTCACGTTCCAAGAGACGCACTCTCAAAAATAATCTCAATAAAATTGGATTTCTAATGGCGTATACTCTTTTACGCTGTAATACAACGAGTTCAGAATCTAACCTCACTATCAAACTCTGAATCCCAAATGAAATAGATTCAGATAATAACTCAATCACTGCACTATATTCTGCAATGTTGTTTGTTGTTTGAAAGAGGCTTACCCCATGCATAGATACCGACTCGTCAGAGGGTGAATAGATAACCCAAGATGCGGAAGAAATATTCTGTGTACTACGACAAGCACCATCAGCGAAACCAATGTATGTTTGGAGAGGCATCGACATCTGCGACATCAAGAGTAAAACCAAGATAAGTGGGAATAACGACGAAAACAAATCTCTAAGCTAAGCACACCTTTTAATCTAAAACACACCAGCTAGAAGGAAAACTAACCTAACTAAAATCTCCACACTCATTTTAAGCATAATACCTCTTCAGGTAAAGACCATTTATGGGTTTACCTAAAGAGACCCCATCAAAGTTTACCAATTCATAGGCCCCTTTCGCTAGCTATCGCTTGACAACATAGGGACCATGCCACATAGGCACGAATTTTCCAGTGCCTAATTTATCATTTGCCTGATCGTACAATAAGACTAGATCTCCTTCCGAAAAATTTCGAGGGGTTACATTTCGATCACACTGAGCTTTAATACATTTTGTATGAGATTCGATCGCTAATGCATCATCACGTCGATTCTCATCTAGCTGAGCCAAGTATAAAAAACGTCTTTCCTCTTCAGAAGTGGCTGGAAGTAATTCGATGGCCATTCGCAATGACGGGATTTTGCACTCAGTAGGTAACACAACTTCCAAACCATAAACTAGTTGGAAAGGAGTGAACCCTGTTGAAGTTTTAACTGAGGTTCGATACGCCCAAAGCGCTGAAAATAGCATGTTGTGCCAATTCGACCGATGAATCCCAATGATTCATCGGATCATGATGACTAGAACTTTGTTGATGGCTTCAACCAGGCCGTTAGCTTGTGGATAATAAGGAGTTGAACTGTCGTGACGCAAGCCAAGCGGGCCTGTAAGTTCAGTGATCATAACGTTTAGAAAATGACGCACATGATCAGTGATAATCACTTGTGGAACATCAAACCTAGCAATTATATGATTGAATACGAAAATCGCAGCTGTTTTGCCATTTGCCTCAAATGTAGGCATCGCCTCGGCCCACTTGGTAAAATAATCTACCGCAAGGATAATATACGCATGCCCCCCGACCGAGGGATGGTTACATGTAATGAAATCGATACCCCATTTGGAAAAAGGACCAATGGCAATTATAGGGTGAAGAGGAGCAGGTGGAGTGCGCATCTTTCGATCAAAAATTTGGCAGTTGTGGCATTTTCGGACCGCAATAATACAATCTTTAAACATAGACGGCCAGAAATAGCCAGCGCGCAATATCTTTTGGGTTGTGGCATACCCAAACATATGACTGCCACACGCTCTAGAGTGACAGTCATTTAGGACCCTTTCAGCTTCCTCATGAGTCAAACAACGTCGAAAAACAGAGTCCGCCCCACGACGATAAAGAGTATCTCCAATAATTTTGAATTGTTGGGACTGGAATCGTATTTTTCGACGGTCCGATCGTGAAATATCCGACTGAAAGGATTGGGTTTGGAGATAAACGATGATATCCCCGTACCACAGATCTAAAGTGCTGATTAGAAACAAGGATTCGTCCGGAATGGGCTCCTCTGCCACAGTTTCCGTGTCAGCACGTGGGAAGTCACACATTAATTCCGCAAAGACTAAAGATTTCTTTGACTTAGAATTTTCAAACTCCAAGTCGAACTCCTGCAGGATGACAATCCATTTGGAGTACTTTCCTCCCAGCAATTGCTTGGTCAAAATATAGATCATAGGGTTGCAATCAGAAATAACTATAGTCTTACGTAATAAAATGTAATGACGAAAACGTTGGACAGCTTGAACAACTGCCAATGCCAATTTCTCCACATGTGAGTATTTTAACTCAGTTGGATTTAGCGTTCGACTAAGGTAATATATCACATGTTCAGTACCGAATTCATCTTCCTGAACTAACACCATTACGATCGTGGAATAGGAAGCAGCGAGATACAAGAAGTAGTCCTGGTTGTAGTTGGGAGGATGCAACAACGGTGCATGGGTCAACGGGTGTTTTAGCGCATCAAAAGATTTCTCAGCTATCTCGTCCCAAAAGAATGAAGCATTCTGCTTCAGCAACTGAGTAAAACCCTTTGTGATCTCGGCGTAGTTAGGGATGAATCGACGTAAAAAGTTTGCTTTCCCTTGCAAACTTTGGAGTTGGCGAAGACTCAAAGGAGGAGGCAATTTGATAATGGCTTCAACCTTTGAGGGATCGACGCGAATGCCGGCTTTCGAAACAACAAAGCCCAGTAATCGACCCGTTTCAATAAAGAAAACACACTTGTGGGGGTTCAACCTAATCCGATAATGCCTACACCTCATAAAGATTGCTCTTAAATGGACGAGATGATCAGCTCGATGTAATGAATGAGCAGGCAAGTCATCGAGATAGGGTTGCACAATATGCTTGATATCATGAAAAGCATAAGACATGGCCCGTTGAAAAGTTGCCCTGGCGTTCTTGAGGCCAAAAGATAATTTGTAGTAAGAAAATGTTCCCCATGGACAAATGAATGCTATTTTTGGTTGATCAGCAGGTAGAATATTGATTTGATTGTATCCGGAAAAGCCATCCATGAAGGAGAAAATTTCGCTGTCGGCACAATCATCAATGATTTGATCGATATAGGGAGTGAGGTAATTGCCCTTTGGACAGGCTCGATTAATGTCCTTATAGTCGATACATATTCTTATTGTCCCTTGTTTTTTTTTAACAGGAACAATATTCGATACCCAATCCGTTAACGGGATCGGATAAATGAAACTTGCTTTGAGTAATTTTTCAACTTCTGCTTTAATCGCAGCAGCTTTTCTTGGGTGAATCTAACGCAAACGTTGCCGGACGGGTTTAGAGTCCGGGTAAGTTTTTATTTCATGAACTACAATTGCAAGGTCAATTCCTGGCATTTCCTCATATGACCACGCAAACACATCGCGAAATTCTTGAAATAGGGCCTTATATGTTTGAATTTCATCTTTCGTACAAGAGGCACCTATATGAACGTTTTCAACAATTCCAGGCTTAACTGAAATGTCAAGGGGAATAGTTTGAGAAATATTTCCCAAGTTTAACTCGGAATCGGGATGTTTCATTGGATTCTGAGCATCCTTGACATATTCAGTCGTAAAAATTGATGAAAAATCATTTTCGAAACGATCGCCCTCGGGTAAAAACGAAGATCTGTGACGAAGATCTTCCCATGGTAACTCATTGACGCATAGGATTTCACGAATTTGCTCATCAGTTTGAACAAGTTCAGAAAACGTTATTGAACCCGAGTTTGATGTCGAAAGTGATTCCTCATGGACCACATTCATTAAGTCGATTTGGGTTGATATTGTGTCGGAAAACGACTGCACGGTCTGATACGCAAGTTCATATGGACTCAAAGGCATAAAAGTACCAAATGAGTCGATCTCAGATTCAGAAGGTATGATCCAAGGATCATCATTAACAATGGTACTTGATGAAATCATATGAATGGTTGCAGTAGAAGACGATGCGTTAATAGGAGGAAAAGGAAAAGTGCCCAGTAAACCAGAATCTTTAACTAGTCCTACTCCAACATCCTTATATGGGATTTTCGCTTTACCAACATGTTGAATGCTCTTAGCAGAGGCTGGGTCGGATGAAAAGTAAGACAGCTGGTCTAAGGTTACGATCTTTCCATTATGAGGAAACTTTATAAGCTGAAAGACCGATGAAACGACAGCTGTCATAGCGTAAGACCAACTACGACCCAAGAGAAGGTTGTAATCTAGAGGGGCATCAACCACCTCAATTAAAATCTCTGGTCCATCTGTTCAAATTCTAGCTCTTAATCTTTTTTCTGATGATGAAATTAAACAATTTCGTCAGTATGCACGTGATGGCAAATACTTTTATTTACATTTTGGGGGGATTAGAATTGGACTTGCTCCTTTATTCAGACATGGTATCAATACTCCCTGTATTGTTGAATTATTTGACACACGCCATAAGACTTATGATCATGCCCGTATCGGCACTATAATGGGTAACCTGTCTACTGGATGTCAATATGGAACCATTTATCCTGACTATGCTATTAGTCTGACAGATACTCATCTTAAGGATTGTTGGAAACTATTATCAGGTGTCCAAGGTTTAACAATGGCTGAAGAGAGCGAATATCTTTCTTTAATTGGTCAAGCTTCATTCCAATTAACCAATACTGCTCATCCAAAACTCAAACAGCCTGTTCTGAAAGATTGTGTTACTGTTGGTCTTTCAAATGCCCAAGTTGAAGGTGTTTTGTATGACCAAGAAGAACTGCCTAGTAATTGGTATTTCCAATACAAAGCAATAATTGACACCCATAAGCCTGAATTAAAAACGAAACGAGTCACTATAGATGATGGTCATGTAAAACTGATTCCACCAAGACCACAAGTTTCTCGTCCAATAACCAGGCCCAAGAAATATGTGTTTCCTGTAGATCCGACTACATTTGCTTCTAGTAGTCAATCTGTTCCAACTCTCCAAGAAATGAATGCTCCTGTGTTCTCTTCTGAAACAGTTTCAGAACCTGTATTATCTTCCAATGAATTGTATATACCTGAACATAAGCCTTTTTTACCAGTTGTACAAAAAATGCATCGTATGCATATTTATGCTCCTGTTGAAGAATGGAATCATGCAAATCGACGTTTTGTAAAAGGTGGTAAATGGCCGCCTCGAACAAAATTTTGCACCACTTCTTCCCCATCCAAACAGCCTACAACTCGAGCTGATTGTGCTCCTTTAATAGAGCATAATTCTCAGAATCAAAATGATCTTGATCAAGTTTATCAAATCGGGAACTATTTAACTACATGGACAGCCCATGCTGAAGAAGTTCTTGATGATTTGGGTTGCCAATCAGAACAAATCTTAGCTAACCTAAAGCTTCTCCAATCTGAACAAGATGCTGATAAACAGCGAAGAGCTGAAAAAGAAAAGAGAAGAAAAGCTAAGAAGAAAAGAGATGCAATGCCTCCTAGGTTTTTACAAACTATGGAAGTTCCTGCTAAATGGGAAAGTACTGATTCCCAAGAAGAAGATCAAGAAGAAAATGAAGAAAAAGCTGAGTCTAGCAATAGTCAAGTTAGTTTTGTTCGCACTCAAGCGAAAGCTAAAACTCTTCCGACTTTTAAGAGTAAAACTGAACTTGCTACTTTTGAAAATGCTGCTACATTATTTCCTTCATTTATTAAACCATCTCTACAAAAAGCCAATAGACAGACTGAACCTAAGTATCCCAGATTAGAAGAAGATTTATTCTCTGCAAATATGTCCGGATATGTCTTAGATCTGGATAGATCAAAAAATCCTGCAGATTCTATAAGGATATGGATAGGTGCACTCTATCAGATGCAAGTAGTGTCCAAGTATGATAATTTCTCAATTTTTCTACTTGCTGAAAAACGAATGGTTGGTATTGTATGGGATTGGTGGTTTTCTGCTACCCCAGAAGAAAGACAGAATGTTGCCTTGTCTGGTTTGGCAACACTTGAAGTATTGTTGCTAACACAATTTGTTCCTGAACCAACAGATGAAGTTAGACAGCTTTTAACTGATCTTTCCCGTATGGAATTAAAAGATCTCAAAGATCTTGACAGTTTTGGACATGAATATATGGGAAAAGTTTTTAAAGCTAAGCTAAATAATGATTTTAGTCAAAAAGTTTACTTTCTCTCTAAGCTTCCTGGAAACCTTGGTGATATGATCTCTAAAGATCTTGATAATCAAGGAAAGAAAATAGAACAGATCTATTGGGTAGATCTGCTTTTCCGAGCTAAAGAAAAGGTAAAGTATCTATGTTGGCAGAAGAAAGTTAGTAATGTTACTCCAAATCTTAATGTTTGCCGAGATGTATTACCATGGACTCCTTTTAAAAAGCGAAAGTCAAAGAGGTATGGCAAATATAGACCAAAAAGGGTTAGCAATCCAAGAAAGCCGTTTAGAAGATATCGCTATGTTAAGCGTAGAAGGCAGCAAAGAAAAGATGACAAGGACCGATGCTATATCTGCAAACAAGAAGGTCATTTTGCTCGAAAATGCCCTAAAAGCATTTCTGGAAAAATGAAAGCATGTTTTGATCTTGAAGAATTTGCTGATGATTGGTCTATTGTTGAATCTCAAGATGAAGTTTCAGATGTCTATATTCTCACTGAAGCCTCTGATTCCGAGCCTGATCCACTTGAAGAATATAGCCAAAAAATGAATGTTCATGCATCCACTTCTCATGAAGAAGATTGGGAAGATGATCCTCACTACAGTGATTTGTCTGATACTGATGAATATGTTGAAACCTCTTCAGACATTTCCGAGACTGATACACTTCTTTCTGTTGACACTGTGAATTCACAACCCCGTTTTCCTTCCTTGTTACCACAACCACTAGTGAATTCTCTCTGTCCCTACCCTAAAGATGTTTTACAGTCTCCTTCACTTCCTGCACATACTCTTGTAAATAATCCTAATTTCGTTGACGAAAATCTGTTTCTCAAGAAAATAGTAAAAACAAACCAATTGTTGTATATACCAGTTGATTTACAAATTCGTGGAGAATGGATCAGTGTCAATGCCTTCATCGATACTGGTGGTTCGAATAACCTTGCCCGTCCGTCTTTGTTCAAAGGTTTATGGAAACCTTTGCAGCACATTATTGTGTCCGAGACCATTGGTGGTTCTGTTAACCTAACCCACTATGTTGATAATGTTTCTTTGAAGTTGGGGGGGGTTACTGTGAAAATTTCAGCGGTACAACATTATGATAATTCTGCTAGCCTATTTCTCGGTATGCCTTTCATCAATTCAGTTCTACCTGTTACGATCAGTGAAGATAAAATTATCTTCAATGTAAAGAAAAAGGCAGTATCAGTTCCCAGATTAAATATAGCAGATTCAGAAGCCCGCAAGTCACAGAGCCAAAAGAAAATAGACTCTAAGAAGCCTAAAAAATTATCTCGTGACTGGATAGAAGTTCTACAGCTTTATGAAGCCAAAGTTCAGTCAACTTTAAAGGCTAATAGAGATCAGAATTGGTCTACTGCACAAAATGAAATCTTTGATAAATTGTTAAAATGTTGCTCTACAAATCCACAGGCCTTTTGGACTACCACCAGTCCAAAACAAGAAATTATTACTCTACATGATAATGGAGTTACAGGTAAGTTAATTCCTTGTACTCCTGCTGAAGAAAACGAAATGAGAAAGCAAATCCAAGAGTTGCTAGATCTTCAATTAATTGAACGCAGTGAATCTCACTATTCCTGTTCTGCATTTCTGGTTCGTAATCATTCTGAAATAGTTCGTGGCAAAGATCGAATGGTAATCAATTATAAGCCTCTTAATGCAATTACTAAGAGCTTTAATTATCCATTGCCGCGACAGGAAACTATCATGCGTAAAATACATGGTAGTAAGATTTTTAGTAAGTTTGATTTGAAATCAGGATATTATCAGATTCAGATTACTGAAGAAGATCGTCACAAGACAGCTTTCACATGCCCTGTTGGTTTTTATCAGTGGAAAGTCGTTCCATTTGGTTTGAAAAATGTCCCTGCATTCTTTCAACGAAGAATGGATCATATTTTTGGTCGTTATGATTTTATAGTTGTATATATCGATGACATTCTTGTACATAGCAGTGATTTAGAATCTCATCTTAAACATTTGGATATTTTTCTAGAAGAAGCAAAGAATCATGGTTTGGTTCTTTCAGAAAAGAAAATGGTCCTGTTCCAAGACCATATAGAATTCCTCGGTATTCAAATGCAAGAAGGTAAAATTCAGATGCAACCTCATTCGCTTATCAAGCTATCTGAATTTCCTGATCGTCTTGCAGATAAAAAGATGATTCAAAGATTTTTGGGAATTCTAAACTATGTTCATAAATATATTCCTGATTTATCAGAAAAGACCGCTCCTATTCGCCAGTTCATAAATGGTGGATGGTCTAGTGAAGCTACTGTTGCAGTAAAGAATCTCAAAACTGAATGTCAGAAGTTACCATCTTTAAAACCTCCTGGAAATGGATTTTTAATCCTACAAACAGATGCTTCTGATAACTTTTGGTCAGCCACTTTATTAGAAAGGGTAACCATTGAAAATAAGGTGGAAGAAGTTCTTTGTGCCTATGCCTCTGGTGAAATTTCTAAGCATCAGAAGGAATACTTTCCCGCCGAAAAGGAAACCCTCGCCATCTTCAATGGAATACAGAAATTTGAAATATATTTAGCTCCTGCTAAATTCCTCATTAGAACTGATTCCATGAATTTCAAATATTTCCTCAATGCCAAAATAGACAAACAGTTAGCTAGAGGAAGGTTATTAGCATGGCAAATGTGGTTTCAGATGTATGAGTTTGATGTTGAATGGATACCTGGTAATTCTAACTTTTTGTCTGATGCATTGACCAGGGAGATGAACAAAGCTTTTGGTATGGTTTCAGTAACCAATATATTCTATCTTCCTGAAGAAGATTCTCTCATCACTTTTGTCAAATGCTGGAGAATATTGCAGCAAGTTGGTGGTGATCTCTGTAACGAGATCAAAAAGATTGTTGGATTAAGGATTCGCAGAAATCAGTGGATACAAAATTGCCAAGCATGGCAGGCAAAGAATGTTGGTCAATTTTTAGGCTTAGACGAAGAACTGGTTAAAATCTATCCTTTGCCTAATATGAAAGTCAAAGTATATTTCAAGTCATTAGATGACTTCTGGACCAAGGTTTACACTGACCAAGCAATCCATGTTTTAAAAGTTTTGAATTATTATCAGATAATAGGTGTAGTAGATTTTGCACTTTCTGTATATAATTCTGCCAAGATGTTAGATCTTGCAGAAATAAATATGTGTGAAAAAGTCCAAAGATTCCTTGTTTCTTTACGAATCTCTGATCTGTTCGAAGAAATGGATGCCGCCTTTCTACAGCGTGTTGATGAACATTTTCAGTCAACCGATTCATTCCCTCAATATGAATTGTTTCAACCATTTGCTGATTGGGAAATGAGAGAGGGCAGATGCCAAAAGAAAATTGTAATCAGAGCCTCACAGTGTGTTGAGCGAACAGTCCAATATCTCAGAACTTATACTTCTCCATGGGATCATTACAGCTTAGAATTCAGGGTCCCTCTTCCTCAAAATCCATTTGATCAAATGTATAGTTCTGTTCAGCTAGAAGGTCCTAACCTTGTTGATAATCCAGACCAGATTAGAAAGATTATTTCTTGGTTAAAAGAGTTTCCAAAGTTATATCTCCAAGAGAAAATCTCGATGATCAAAACTCTTGATCAATCAGCCACTTTATTAGAAAGGGTAACCATTGAAAATAAGGTGGAAGAAGTTCTTTGTGCCTATGCCTCTGGTGAATTTTCTTGAGGAAAAACTTTTGGCATCAGCGTCCACTTCGGATTATTCATGTAAGTTACGATAGTCCATCCATCCTATTAACTTGTCTGAGAAAGCTTAGTGATTAAAAATATGGTATTGAAGCAAAGCGTTTAATTTATGGTATCAGAGCCCTGTTAAAATCTTGCCAGAATCTTGTTAAACTCCTGTCAAAGTCCTGTATTTTCTCTCTGAGTCGAATTTATAGACAGAGCCTCCAGAAAGCCAGGTAGCCTTCGAATTACAAAGCTTCGGCTTGTAACTTTGATAAAAGCTTTCTGAAGTCAATCTCTGGTTTAAATTCATTATGGCCCGTTTATTGCGATCCTTCACTACTGTTGAACGTAAGGTTGTCAATGAAGTGTCTTCTCGTTCTATCGAATACCAATATTGCTTTGTATTGGAAATACCAATTACTAGGCAGTTCTTCTTGGTCATACAAAACACCTTCAACTTGGGCATTTGAAAGACCAACAGTAACACAATCTTTCAGAACAGGCTGTTTGAGTTTTGGATGAGCAATATTGGTTAATTGGAATGAAGCTTGACCAATTAAAGAAAGATATTCGCTCTCTTCAGCCATTGTTAAACCTTGGACACCTGATAATAGTTTCCAACAATCCTTAAGATGAGTATCTGTCAGACTAATAGCATAGTCAGGATAAATGGTTCCATATTGACATCCAGTAGACAGGTTACCCATTATAGTGCCGATACGGGCATGATCATAAGTCTGATGTCGTGTGTCAAATAATTCAACAATACAGGGAGTATTGATACCATGTCTGAATAAAGGAGCAAGTCCAATTCTAATCCCCCCAAAATGTAAATAAAAGTATTTGCCATCACGTGCATACTGACGAAATTGTTTAATTTCATCATCAGAAAAAAGATTAAGAGCTAGAATTTGAACAGATGGACCAGAGATTTTAATTGTTATCTCGACTTCTTTCAAAAAAATTTTCTTCTTGAGCAGAAAGGTCATGGGTAATTTATAAATATCTGTAGAATGGAGCTCGGGAGGAGTCCATTTGGATGGGTCTTCTACTACTTCATGTTTGTCAGTTTCGGACTCTGGGACCTCAGATTCGATAGAACGAGAAGACACTTCATTGACAACCTTACGTTCAACAGTAGTGAAGGATCGCAATAAACGGGCCATAATGAATTTAAACCAGAGATTGACTTCAGAAAGCTTTTATCAAAGTTACAAGCCGAAGCTTTGTAATTCGAAGGCTACCTGGCTTTCTGGAGGCTCTGTCTATAAATTCGACTCAGAGAGAAAATACAGGACTTTGACAGGAGTTTAACAAGATTCTGGCAAGATTTTAACAGGGCTCTGATACCATAAATTAAACGCTCTGCTTCAATACCATATTTTTAATCACTAAGCTTTCTCAGACAAGTTAATAGGATGGATGGACTATCGTAACTTACATGAATAATCCGAAGTGGACGCTGATGCCAAAAGTTTTTCCTCAAGAAAATTCACCAGAGGCATAGGCACAAAGAACTTCTTCCACCTTATTTTCAATGGTTACCCTTTCTAATAAAGTGGCTGATTGATCAAGAGTTTTGATCATCGAGATTTTCTCTTGGAGATATAACTTTGGAAACTCTTTTAACCAAGAAATAATCTTTCTAATCTGGTCTGGATTATCAACAAGGTTAGGACCTTCTAGCTGAACAGAACTATACATTTGATCAAATGGATTTTGAGGAAGAGGGACCCTGAATTCTAAGCTGTAATGATCCCATGGAGAAGTATAAGTTCTGAGATATTGGACTGTTCGCTCAACACACTGTGAGGCTCTGATTACAATTTTCTTTTGGCATCTGCCCTCTCTCATTTCCTAATCAGCAAATGGTTGAAACAATTCATATTGAGGGAATGAATCGGTTGACTGAAAATGTTCATCAACACGCTGTAGAAAGGCGGCATCCATTTCTTCGAACAGATCAGAGATTCGTAAAGAAACAAGGAATCTTTGGACTTTTTCACACATATTTATTTCTGCAAGATCTAACATCTTGGCAGAATTATATACAGAAAGTGCAAAATCTACTACACCTATTATCTGATAATAATTCAAAACTTTTAAAACATGGATTGCTTGGTCAGTGTAAACCTTGGTCCAGAAGTCATCTAATGACTTGAAATATACTTTGACTTTCATATTAGGCAAAGGATAGATTTTAACCAGTTCTTCGTCTAAGCCTAAAAATTGACCAACATTCTTTGCCTGCCATGCTTGGCAATTTTGTATCCACTGATTTCTGCGAATCCTTAATCCAACAATCTTTTTGATCTCGTTACAGAGATCACCAGCAACTTGCTGCAATATTCTCCAGCGTTTGACAAAAGTGATGAGAGAATCTTCTTCAGGAAGATAGAATATATTGGTTACTGAAACCATACCAAAAGCTTTGTTCATCTCCCTGGTCAATGCATCAGCCAAAAAGTTAGAATTACCAGGTATCCATTCAACATCAAACTCATACATCTGAAACCACATTTGCCATGCTAATAACCTTCCTCTAGCTAACTGTTTGTCTATTTTGGCATTGAGGAAATATTTGAAATTCATGGAATCAGTTCTAATGAGGAATTTAGCATGAGCTAAATATATTTCAAATTTCTGTATTCCATTGAAGATGGCGAGGGTTTCCTTTTCGGCGGGAAAGTATTCCTTCTGATGCTTAGAAAATTCACCAGAGGCATAGGCACAAAGAACTTCTTCCACCTTATTTTCAATGGTTATCCTTTCTAATAAAGTGGCTGACCAAAAGTTATCAGAAGCATCTGTTTGTAGGATTAAAAATCCATTTCCAGGAGGTTTTAAAGATGGTAACTTCTGACATTCAGTTTTGAGATTCTTTACTGCAACAGTAGCTTCACTAGACCATCCACCATTTATGAACTGGCGAATAGGAGCGGTCTTTTCTGATAAATCAGGAATATATTTATGAACATAGTTTAGAATTCCCAAAAATCTTTGAATCATCTTTTTATCTGCAAGAGGATCAGGAAATTCAGATAGCTTGATAAGCGAATGAGGCTGCATCTGAATTTTACCTTCTTGCATTTGAATACCGAGGAATTCTATATGGTCTTGGAACAGGACCATTTTCTTTTCTGAAAGAACCAAACCATGATTCTTTGCTTCTTCTAGAAAAATATCCAAATGTTTAAGATGAGATTCTAAATCACTGCTATGTACAAGAATGTCATCGATATATACAACTATAAAATCATAACGACCAAAAATATGATCCATTCTTCGTTGAAAGAATGCAGGGGCATTTTTCAAACCAAATGGAACGA
>APFE031325903.1:7944-47511 GCA_000404065.3 Pinus taeda | reverse complement strand
TATAGTGTTCTAGAGGAAGTTATTCAGTTCCAACATCAATGGGATACTCCCTCTTTTGGATGGGGTAGCTCCGCTCTTGATGGGATAAGTTCCTCTATCATAGGGATGCATGAACCATCTGGAGGCGCTCAATACACGTCAAACACTCTTCTAGAAAGCTCTAGAAGTGACACAAGTAACTTTTTTAAGATGAAACTTGCGCCTTTTGACCTTTACAGGAGTACGCACCCATCCCTTGACTTATAGAGCGTACAAGTACGCAGGTACAATGAGCTTGGGATGCGTACACGCAGGCAAGGTAGAGAGAACCTGCGTACCCAGAGATAAACATGATTTTTAATGACTTTCTCTCTTTTTTGAAGTTTGACATGGAGAGCAGAGGTATAAGGCTTGACAAGGAGGATAATATGACTATTGATGGAGCCATATTAACTGCAGATAGTCATGGTGACAAATTTCAGTGTAACAAGTACTTTAGAACTCTTTTTGCAGTAGATCAATGACCCTGACAAGGCTTTTACATAAACCTGGGGAGGATTCTAGCAACAAATGAAATGTATGGTCTAGTAGTAGTCAGGTAGTTGAGACTTCGTATGAGTTGTCTATATTTTGTTGCATCCTCAAATTATTTTCCTTTAGTGGATGTGAGCTTTAAGTTTTGTTCCATTGGAGTAGTCAAAGGATTGCACTCAGCCATTCCAAATTTATTCAACAGATATCAATATTACTTCTTATAAGAGAGGAATAGAGACTTATGATGTTGAGTTACTTCAATACCAATATAGTAGTGAACATAGCCCAAATATGCCATTTCAAAACCTTTCCTCAATTCCTTCTTTATGAATGAAATGTATCTCTCATTGTTCCCTATCATCAGAAGATCATCTACATACACCAAAAGATATATAATTGTTTTTCCAACTTTCTTGAAAAACAAAGTTGCATCATTAAGATCATAATGTTTGAAGTTGAGTTTCAGAAGATGCTCAGCGAACTTCTCGTACCAGACTTGTGGTGCTTGCTTGAGGCCATACAAGGATTTTACAAGCTTGCATACTTTATGTTCCTAACACTTCACAAAAAATCCTTCTGGTTGGGATATAAAAACATTCTCTTTCAGATCTCCATTTAAGAAAAAAAAATTTACATCAATTTGATGGACTTTCCAACCATTATGTGCTGCCAAGGCAAAGAGTGTTTGGATGGTAGCCCATTTTGTTGTGGTTGGGGGGGGAGTCTCCTCATAGTCAACCCCTTCCTTTTGTGTAGAACCTTTTTCCACAAGCCTGTCTTTATGCTTCTTACGTAAGACATCTAATTTATGCTTTTTCTTGAAGACCCACTTGCAGCCTCTTGGTTTGGCTCCCAATGGAGGATCAACTAGATTCCAGGTGCCATTCTTTATCAAGGCATCATATTCTTTCTCCATCACTTCTTTCCATTCATCATGAGAAACATCTTCTTTGAAGCAATTTGGTTGGTAATATGTAGACAAATTCAGTTCACGATTAGAAGAAACATCCATATCAACAGGAAAATAAAAAACATCTACATCACCTCCAATATTTCTAGTTGTGCTTCTTGTTCCTATCTTTCTAACCTCATAAAGATGAAAATTTTCAAGTGTCTTTGTCAACCATTTTGTAGGACCTTTTTGAGATGGCTGAGACTACTCAATTGACTGAGTTGAGGCTGAATCAAGGTTTAGTCTCCCAATTTTGTCAATCGCATAACTCAAAGTTTCATTAATGGCTTGAGCTTCATGCAGGGGAGAGAGTTCTTCAGAAGAAGATTCAACAGATTGATCCAGTATAGGAATCCCCCCTTCAAGATTTGGAATCTCATTATCAAACTCCTGAAAATATTTTGCATGTATGAATCTATCCAAGAAATCAAGTTGTTGCTCAACAAAAATGTTAACCTTGGAAGATTAAAAAAAAATCACATCTCTAGATATTATAAATTTCTTATTGACTTCATCATAGAGATGGTATGCTTTGGAGGAATTTGAGTACCCTAAGAAGCTACACTTGTGACTCCTTGCATTGATTTTGTTTCTTTGTTCCTTAGGTGTCAAGGCATAATAGGTGGAACCAAAAACCCTGAGATGTCTCACTGAAGGAATGTGGCCGTATCACATTTCATAGGGAGTCTTGTTTTTTATAGCATTAGATGGACACCTATTCTTTATATACATGGCACATAGAACTGCACCATCCCAAAACATCAGTTTAACATTCTTGAAAAACATCACAGAACATACCATATTTAAGATTGTCTTGTTCATTCTTTCAAATACTCCAATATGTTGGGGATTATAAGGTACAATATTTTGATGTTTGATCCCATGCTGTCAAAGATAGTTTTTAAATTCATTTGAAGTGTATCCTTTTCCATTATCAATGTGAATACAACCAATATGATATTGTGCATCATTTTCAATGCATGCATGAAAGTTCTTGAATGTTTCAAAAGCTTCATATTTGTTCTTCAATAAATAAACCCAACACATTCTAGTGTAGTCAGCAATAAATGTCATCCTATATTTATTACCATTTGTTGAAGGAATAGGCATTGGGCCACATAAATCATAATGAATGAGTTCAAGTTTTCTATGTGCTCTGGAATGAGAATCATGAAAATATTGTTTGTTGTGCTTTCCTAGAATACAAGCATCACGTTGATTAAGTTTACCAGGAATAGTAGGAAAACCAGTAACACCATTTTTCTTCAACAAATGAAGGCTCTCATAATTCAAGTGTCCAAATCTACCATGCCATAAAATACTTTATGGAAATGTACCTTCATCATAGTGAGAGTTGTATGAGAATTTTTGCGCACGAGTAGATGTTCCTTGTAGCTTCAGAAGTATTTCTTCTTCTATCCCAATCATGACAAGTGAGTGATCTGATGTTTTTCTAATCTCAACTTTTCCATCAAATATGTGAATGGAGTGTCCTTACTGGTGGATGTGGACCAAAGACAACAAGTTTCTCCTCATCTCTGGGAGGTATAGAACATCATGTAAAAGAAATTCTAAAAGGCCAGGAAATTTGAGCCTGATGGTTCCAAGCCCTGATGGCTTGAGTTTTGACTTGTCTATAAAGTATAACACTCCATCAACATTATCAGTGAATTCTTCAAATAAATATCTCCTGAAAGTCATGTGGCAAGTTTTTGTTGAATAAAGCAACCAATATTCTTTCCATGAAGCAATTGAAGCATTGAATAAGTCTTCAATTACTCCATTGTTGTCGGGTGCTTTACTTTTCCCTTTGTAAATAGTTTTACCTTTCCCTTCATTTATTTCCTCCTCAATTCAATCCCAAGGAAACTTACAAGTGGAAGCATCATGTTCATCTCTATTGCATCGTATGTAATGAAGATCAGACTTTTTCTCCTTGGAACTGTCTACTTCCCTTGCCTCTAAAATGTCTCCTTCCTATTCCTCTTCGACCACTTCTTCCTCTAGAAGAGCCTTTTGCATGAATATTCTCCTTTTATGCACGGAATATAGCTTCTTTAGTAGACTGATGAGTTGTATTTTTGCCAAAATCCTTCTCTCTCAACAAACTTCTTCTCAAGGGAATCAAAGGTAATATCCTTAAGGTTTCCACTTGCTTGCAATGAATCAAGATAATGTGAATAGGTGGGATATAGTGCCTTGACATAATATATGAGATGAATATCTATCTCAACACCAGTGGCTTTTATATCATGCATAATGGACCTTACTTCTAATGCTAAGGCAGGAGGGTCATCATTTTTCAATTCAAGACTGAACAAATTAATCATTAATTAAACATCTTCAAGTTTAGAGTGTGAGTCATACAATTCCTTCAGCTTATTTAAATCTTCAAGGTAGGGAAAATTTTAAGCATGGAAAATTACCTTGAAGTTTGAAAACATTGGCAAATCTCACTAGTCCCCCTAATATGCAAACTATAAAAAGTTTATTGATACATTTGTAAAATTATTCAAATTTATAATGGTTTAATATATAGTCTCTATATAATTTTAGCAATTTTTAAGGTAAAATAATTTTATATTGTAAAATTTGGGTAAATCATTTGTTTAAAAAGTGGGAATTGGCGAACGTTTTTGTGGAAATTCATCAAAACTTGGCCCACCTACGAATATTAGTCCCTAAAATTTTCCATGCTTCAAAGGAATTTGAAAATGGAGAAATATGGTAACTCACCTCTTCATTTACTGACGTTGCAATCAAGGCATAGGGCTTGTTGTTATCTTTTTCCCAAATGGAAAGCTCTTTGTTTGAAGTGGGCTTTTCAGGTGCATTGTTTCCTACACCTTAACAAACTCCTTTCCACAACTCATTAAAATGAGGGCGTGTTTTATCTTCCAGGACCACTCACGATAGTTCTCTTTTCTAGAGAGATATTCCCATAATGGAGATGAGTAAATGCATCATAAAATTTGATCTGGCCTCAAAATAATTGCAAAAAAAATTAATATCTCTACTAATTTGTATACAACTACATATTCAAAAATATCAAATTTTATTTCATACTATCACATAATATACTTTGGTTCCAACTTATTAATATTTGGAACATTACCCATCACACCTATATATTTTAAACAACATTTTGCATGCCTTTAAAAGGAAACCAACACTCCTGTTACTACTCATCCATGTATCCATTTTCTAAATCATAACAAACTTCATTCATATCATCCATATATTTTATATGCCATACATAGCCTTTCTCATATATAATCCATATATATTTTATATGTCATGCATATTCCCATTATAGGCCATAAAAAATTCGACTTATTCCCACCATAATGCATATATATAAAAAAATGACCAACACACATATGAAATACAGTTTTCAAAAGGAGCAAGGACAAGCAGTGTCAACATTACTTCGATCTTGAAAACAGGTTAGCATACCTTCCAAACACAACATACCACCAAGCCATATTTTTTTTTGGATATCTTATTTCTGTGTTTCGGCTAAAATGAGGCTATGGAGGGAAATCACATGCCACTGGAAATAAATCACATACTAATCACATTCCACTCATGGTGCAGCTAGGAAAATTCACCCTTCTCTCATCCGATCCAATGCGGCTTCCACATTCATGTTGAGTTAACCAAACTTTTTTCTTAACATCATCCATCACAATCCATGCAGCCGTTAAGTCATTATGTCTGTCTCAACAGATTTGACTAGTGAAAGTATGGAATATGACTCACCTTAACAATCAACCAGATAGTTGTATACAAGTAGCAGTAGAAGAGTATAGTTAAGATTTGAGAGAAATGGGTGTGGAAGTGGATCCCTTAGGTAGCAGTCGGCCACATCAAGTCAAAGCCATTCAGATTCAGTCACTTCTCGTATTAGATAAACAATGATAAATGAAGGAAGCCCAAGCCAATACTAATATTAACACATAGAATTCAAAAAAATGTATAACACACTCAGGGTAGAGAGAGAGGATGTAGCATATAGATTATTCAATGTACTATCCAAACACACAGAAATTTTGGAGAGAGAAAAGAGGGATGGAATATGGTAGAGAAAATAGGAGTTACTGGGCAAAAATTTGCTAAACATAGGGGATGGATCTGATACCATGTTAAGCCAGCATGTAACTCCAAGAATTGTATTGTTTTTGCATTAATATGGAACATGAATATATACATGGAGAGGGAGACTATTGGGTTTCATGTCCCAATGTCTCTTCATCTTCCAATTCTCTTTATTTTCCTATTTAAAATATTTACATGGATTTAGCTAATCCCAAAGATTAGGTGTCAACAGTTGATAAGGTAGGTGGCATGGATTCTTGACGGTCCACAACAAGTCACATTTGTACATTTGTAGGAGATACAGTTTTTATGGGTATTGAGATTACAGAAGGTGGTAGTTATTTCTACTATAGAGGCTGAGTATATTGCAACTATTGAAGGATTAAAGAAAATGATTTGGATGAGGAGTTTCATGGAAGAACTCAGCATGTAGTAAGAAAAATATGTAATAAATTGTGATAGATAAAGTGCAATCCATCTTGCCAAAAACTTGACCTTTCACTACAAGACAAAGCACATGGAAGTTAGATTTCATTGGATTCGTCAAGTGTTGGATGATGGGATGCTACAATTGAAAAAAATACACATAGAAGAAAATCCAGTTGACATGTTAATAAAGATCTTGCCAAGGGATAAGAAATAGCCTTGTAGAACCTTGGTTGATGTCATACAAAGGTGATGAGAAAGTTTTGGGACCAAATCAATGGCAATTATATTCACATAAGCTTATGTCTAGTATCTAGTGGGAAATTGTTATGTGTGTCTAAATATATAAAATGATATTTTTATTTTTGGCATCAAGTGGGAGATTGTTATGTGTGTGGGTCCAAATATATATAATAATAAAAAAATTATGTAATGGAAACCTTTCCTCGAATGTAAGGAAGTTTTTCTCTAATGTAACAAATACTTCCCCTAGAATGTGCCGCAAGATTCTCCTTGTATATAATGTTGAAAGAATTAAAGTTGTTTTCTAATAGGTGTCATAATTAGTTTTGATTTAGTTCAGTGAGTTGAGCATAGTTGAGTTTTAGTTGGGACTTTCTCCAATTATTTATTGTTGTTTCTTTCCTTACGTCCTATGTAGTGCATTTAACTGCTATTGAATGATGAGAATAGTTATTCACTCCATTACTTCATTTGAGTTTATTCTCTTTATATTCCTGCCTTTGCAATATATCATCTAAGAGAGAATTATTCTATAAATAAGATTTAATTTATTGTAAAACAATTAAGAGTTCAACTCACAAGTTGAATTTTATGTACCACTAATAAAAAAACTTGTTGATCTTTTACTATGAATTTTATTGTTGGGTTTTCCACATAAAATTAGTGTTTCTGTCTCATTGATTGTATACATTATTTTATTTATAATCAATATTATATTAATGAAATATGTATATAATATTATTGATATCATGTTAATTTATTAATAATTGTTTAAAATTTAACTTGTCTAATAATGTTGCTCACCCTCGCTCAGATGACAGAGAACTCAACTATGTGGGTGGGTAGTGTGCCCTTGTGGTGCCCATTTGTGTAGATGATGTGGCATCGATGGGTGTGGGTGAGCCAGAACACCTATGGACATTATAATGATGGGTCTAGTTTGTGCTATTAAGATGCCATGATTTGGAGCTAAGGAAACAACCAATTTATTTAGCAGAAAGTAGTAGATCTTTCCATCTTTAGCCGATACATATTGATGAAGATATAAAGACTCTAAATAAAATAGCAATATGTCAATATGATGTGAGTATGGAGGCTTCCACGCTTTTACCATAATGTAAAAAATACAGCCCAATGTGTGATGGTTATCTGAAAATTGAATTAGAGATAAAATGAGCGAAGGTCTTATGAGGATACTTTTGAGCGGGTCTATTGAAAGTTTGTCGAGAGGTATTCTAACCATTAAGGTCTTGTGTGGATGTCATCGGGGTCTACTAAAATCTAAATGAGAGACAAATAATGGAGCGATTGATTTATATGCCCGACATGAGTGAAGCAATTAACCTTCGATAGATAGGATGTGTCAACCACTAATAGGTAGATTGGGCGACTAGTACATCGAAGAATCTTGGGATATTGAGCCTACCTTTGTGAGAGGTATTGCAAAATCTCTATTCTCTCAATATTTTTTTTCACAAACAAAAAAATTGTTTTCTATTAATAATAAGAAAGTATATATATCATAGAGAATAATTATCAGTTGTCACAGAGAAGATACATCTAGTCAAACCAAACATCATGGGTCTACATATATAAAAGAACAATCGCATGTTGTCAGAAGACTCAAATTGACATTGACCACAACCAAAAATAATTTTGTCAAAAGGAAAAAACAACAAAAAAATTGCAAAAGTCACTCCAGAGAAAGGGAGTGACAAATGAAGACATGGGGCCCCTACAGAAAAACAATTCCATGTTATATAGGGATGAATCCTTCCCCTGTTAGAGAGCCAAAGAGGAATTATTGGAAGATAATCTGATCTGGGACATAGAAGCAACCCGATTTAGATAGGAAGTGTAATTCACTATTTTGAATTCGATAGTTATGCAATATGGTAAGATGAATAAATGCAGTTGGCGGATATCTGATACGAAGTTTCCAAGTCTCAAGAACTAGAGAATTTAAGCAACCCTTGTAGTTAGCCCAATCAATAAAAAATTTAGAATGTCCAAATATAGTGAAAGACAAGAGATCAAGCTAAAGGGCGTAATGGAGGATCCCCCAAAGAGCAAGAAGTTCATCTGGAATGTTAGATCCCAAGCCAGAGTGCCAATAAAAATTATGAGAGAGCTCAGGGTTGATATTCCACTGATTTACTTTTCTCTGAGCAAAAAGGTTAGATATCAATAAGGAAACTACTCCCAACGTAACAATTTCCCTTTCAATGAAAGATAAATACTCACATCCCAAAGGAATAGATATATTGATTGCCACGATCTCTATAATTTTCTACCCCACGACCTTAATGTGTTATAGAAAATGGATAGTGAAACATGGCCATGGATACAAGAAAAATTGAGCAAAAAGTATTATTTCATATATACAACTTTATATATTATACCTCATTCTAATTTGAAATATAAATTAAGTGCACAATAATTCAAAATGGTAACTCGACATCCAAAAATGGATTATTGAAAAAAATTCCTACCTCCAACCACTGTCAAACTCCTCGGCGTCGAACTCATCCAAAGACGAACTCCTCCAGCATCGATATCCTCGAGCATCGAACCTCTCCAGCTAAGACAACCTACAAAACAAAAAAAAATAGCCAATCTGCAAAGAAAACTATTCATCAATGTGACCTTCTAAACATCAAAGTAACCTGCTAAACATCAACCTAACCTGACTCAGTATATCATAGTGCGTAAACAATGTTCAACAAAAAAAAAAAACAAAAAAAAGCAAACAAACAAAAACAAACAAACAAAAATACAAAAAACAAAAAAAACAAACAAAAAAACAAAAAGACAAAAAAAACAAAAAGAAATTTTGTTACAGGCTCATGGACCAGATTATATAAATATTTTTTTGGCAGAGCTAAATGTTTAGTTGAAGAACTGATTCAACTGAAAAACTTGTTTGGCCGAAAAAATAAATTAGCTGAAAAAATATTCCACCCCAAAAGTTAACTTGCTAGATTTCTCCCCCACTATTCAACAATCCATTGGAAGTTGTCATTGACTTTAACATTCAACTTTTTGTAGAACATTATGTCTATTTGTTTGATGGAAAAAAAATCTGTTGGCCAAAACAAATGCTTGATTCAACCAAAAAAGTGTGATGATGAATTTTCCATTGCCAATTCTCACAAAAGTGTAACCCAACATCAAATTTTCACCCATAATCAAGACATTTTTACTCAGATCACTGTAGAGCATTTCTCCATCCTACTTGTGCCAATTTATTTTTTCCTGTAGAGGGATACTAGCCATATCTAGTGACAAGTCCGTTGTCCTGAATTGCGATTATAATGGAAGGGACTATGTTGAAGGGTGATACAGAGATAATTTCATCTAGTTTCTCTCTAGGTCCATGGCAACTAGTAGCCTGGTCTGATAAGGAGCTGAATGTGATGTCAGTTATTGTAGCATTTCATCCTTGGCCCCTTTGTTTTTATCCTTTTTTCTTTTCTCATCTTCCCATTTAAGGCCTGTTGTTGATGGACTTCCCAAAGAGCCCATGATTGCTACCTCTGTGGAAGTAAAATTAGCATCTTGTTGTGAGTCTTTTAGGAGTACCTGGAAGTGGCTGGTCTAAGTTCCTCTTAGTCAACCTGGTCTCAATCTCTTCTTTAGTCTGCTCCTAAATTTTGGCCTTCTTGTTGGATGATGCCTCCTCCATTTCTATGTCTCCAAGTTCATACACACTTCTCTTTTGAGTCCTTTCCTCTGAAGTTTGGGTCTCAATTTCCATTTTTGTATTAATATGAAAAGAATCCAAATTAGGCTTCCATTCAAGCTCATGTCTATACTCATGCTCATAAGCTGAAGCATTAATATCCCTTCTCCTCTTTGATATGAAACCATGGGTATCATAGTTCCAAGCATCTCCCATTTCAAAATTAAGCTCATTCAACATGTCTTCTACCTATTGAAATGTTTGTCTAGTATTATCAATGAACGATCCTACCACCCTACCCAGCTTAAACATGTAGCCCTTCTTGGCAAGAATAAAGTGGATTTGATCAACATTGAGGCTCTCAGATAAATTCTATAGAAAAGATTCTCATAGGCATAAAAATAGGACCCATACACCCTAATCTCAGTGTAATCTTCAAACAAGAACCAATCACCCACCATGGTATCTTGACTGAGCTCAAGGATTTCTTTTTTCTAGGGTATGATTTTGGGAGGGGAAATGTTATTTATAATTTTATAGGTAGTGGACATATAAGTGAAAATGAACTGGGAGAAACCCTCATTATCGGAATTTTCTTCAGGATATAGTCCCAATCAAACACTAACTTCCTCTGCTTGCGAGAATCTATAATGCTAAGGCCCAAATGCTCAAATTCTTCGACATGAGTATACAAGAAAAGATAGAACAATATGGAATAATATCTGAAATAAGAGGTAACTAGGAAATTTTTATACTAGAACTTTATGGATTCTGCAAGGAACGAGGGTATGTCGAAGATGATGTCAGGGTGCATCATTGTGTGCAAGAATCCTGTGACGGCTTTAGTAACATTAGAAGTTTCCTTTTCATCAAAGAGAAAGGAAATAGTGGTCAGAACGGGTTGTACAATTTCAAAAAACATGGAAATGGAGATTTTGTTTACAATGGGGAGGGTTTTATTGCGAGGTGCTAAAATTAACTAGAGGAAGCTTGTTGTTCTCCAGCTAAGAGCCCATTATAACTATAAAAAAAGGTAGTTTCTATAAATCTCATAGGATGGGGAGATTTTGGGTAGATGAAATCATTTTGGATTAATTATGGGGTCACTTTCAGAATTTTCACCCATGTGGAAGATGTGAAACAATTCCTCTCTTTAATGTAGGATGTCACAAGCTAGGAAAAAAATTGGAAAATGATATATTGTGGAGGCGATTAGGTGGTACAACCCAGACTCTATGACCTGAAATAGGTCTTCATTTTTACGGTAATGGTCGTACAGGTTGAAGTGGAGATTTGATAGGTTGTAGGAGTAGAATCGGTCATAGATTTCGGCTTTTGTGTCCATGAGCGTCTCGTTATGGCTAGAGGGTTTCGCCTCTCAGGACTTGGGAGTAGATTTTTTCAGTTTAAGCATAAAAAGAGAATGATTAAGTGGAGCGGGAGTGTAGGTTACCTAGTGACCGTGTTGGTGCTAAAATCTTCCCGGTAACTGAGGACAACCTGAGACCACATCACTGAGGATCCTAGATCCTCTCGCTCTATGTGGCAAGGGCTGGCCTCCCTTTCACCACAGGGGGTATTCCCTGGTGATAATCAAAATTGAATAGTCGTTATAAAATAGTGAAAAATATATAGATTTTCTAATTAAACAAATAAATAGGCTAGATTATTGAATAGAGTGTGGTTTAAATAAAATAATGTTTTTTGGGAAAAACAGATGGTAGGTACATAACTCAAGAAAACTTATTAAATTAAAAATTCATTAATGACAAATGATGTAAATTAATATATATCATAATTCATAAAGGTTAACGAGAGATAAAAATTAAAATTAAAGAAAAAAAAAAATTTAAACACATTGGTGTAAGATACATCCAACTGAACTATGTGGCCCTTTAAATAACATAACATCAAGTATTATTATTATTATTTAACCTGCTATCATAAGTCATAAAGGTTAGCATGAGATAAAAATTAAAATTAAAGAAAAAAAAGAAATTAAAACACACTGGTGTAAGATCCATCCAATTGAACTATGTGGCGCTTTAAATAACATAACATCAAGTATTATTATTATTTAACCTCCATAACAATTAGAATGATTACTTTAATAATTTCAAATAATAAATATTGGCGACTTATTAAATTAAATGTAACGTGTGAAACATTAGACAATTTGAACAAGTCAAGTAATGGCTAAAAATTTCATGTTTTCTAGTGAGGGAAAATAGTGAAAACAATAATAAAATTAAAAAGGAAATAAAATTTAAAGAATTGGTTTTTAAGGATTTTGAATATATAGTGCACATAACCCTAAATATCATGTATTCATGGGATTAAACCTACAACCAATAAAATCAAAATATGATTTTAAAACCCTAAACATCAAGTATTCCAAAATATTTAAATCATTTAATGTGTTCGAGACTACTGCATAATCAAGTTAAGCCACCATTTCTGGAACAACGAACCAATACATAGAATTTAAAATTAAATAGAACATAATTGAAGAAAATACAAGAAGTAAATTATAATATCATTAATAAAACCTCAGTGCCACCACGAAAGAAACCATTTGCAGCGTGTACAAGATGGTCATAAATTCATAATAGTTAGTAAGTCTTCTTCTTCAGAGCTACCATCCTCCAACCTATCAAAAAGCCCCTGGAACAATATTTTAGATCTTCTTTTAAATGTATGGAAGTTCATTTTATTTTTAGTTCTCGTAACTTCCCTAATGAAATTGCATTAATAACAATTATTTTGACTAATTGTAATGCATATTTCATCATTCAAATAAATCCCCTCCCAAATCCTTCACACTAAAAATCCTTTAAATAATATCTCATGCATTAAAAGAAGATATAAATGAATTCTCAAATATAAAACATTATAAAATGAAATTAAACCATAAACTTAACTTCCATAAAGTTCTCATCATTATCCAAGGTGCATTATTAAAGAAATTTATTTTTTTACCTTAGGTGAGACCCAATAAAAAATTTCCCACTATATAAAATATTAGGTCATAAATTATGTATTTAACGTGAACGTATTTTCCAGAAAAGCAAGATAGAATCCAAAATATTAAATTTAATATGGTTTTCCCTTTTAAACGTTTAATGCTTGCATTTCTAAAAAACTTGCCTTGAAATCTCGATGCTCCTCCCATGATGATTCCTGCACAATTTCTTTATCTAACCATTAGAAATAAAATTTTTGAGTTTAAATGAATGAAATCTAAAATCTATATTTATCTTAAATTTTAATTATAAATTTCAAATTTCTATTTTGATATAGATTTCAAATTCATTTTTTAAACCATTTAGGCAATATAATCTTGTATAAAACCTTCAATAATATATTAATATATAAATTTAAGTTTCAAATAAAGATTATATTTATAATTTATTTAATAATAAATAATACATATGAATTTTAATTTCAAATAATACATATATAATATATATAAATTTTAATATAATACATGTATTATATATAATAATTATGCCGTAAGGCATTTCCCTTTGAAATCAACTCCCCAAATTGCTTTTCTATCCTAATTTTAACCGTGAGATCCATTGTTAGACGATTCAACAATGGTCTGCCATCCAATTTAATTAAAAAACATTAAAAAACCTTTAAAATAAAATTAGTTAATTCTCGTTACTCGCGCTAGGGAAGATAGCCTCTTTGCTGTAAAGAAGGGCCGGGGGCGAATACCTTCTTCTTTGCCGCAGGAGGATGTGAGGAGGGCCACGGAGGGCAGCGAGGTAGTACCTTCTTTTTTCTTGCGGGATGAGGAGGGCCGCAGAGTGCAGGGAGCGAAGAAGGAAGGAAAACATTGCCATTTGCTCTGTGATTCGACTAAGAGAATAGCTCTGCAACCAGTGCAACCAGTTCATTTTATTTGAGATTAGCATGGGAAAAAGCCAAGGGAAGCTCTCTCTCTGGGTATAAACTGCTACAACCATCACAATAATTAATTACGAGGAGGAGGAAATTGGGAGTTTGGGCCATTGATATTTGTGTTTGGATTTGGGATCCAAAATCCCTTTTTTTAGGAACGAGGAAACCCTACCCATTCCTCAAAGGAACACTTTTTAGGGATCAGCCTGGGAGGCTTCTGAGGGACGAGTTTTAGATCAGTGGGTGATTTTGGATACTCGTCTTCTTCTTCAATGACATTAGTGATAAGGCACAGATTTTGGGCTCATCACACTCATCGCCATCGCTGGGAGCCAAGGCTGCTTATAGCATGGTGATTACTTCATGCCTTCAATGATTCCGGGCTGTAAATGGTGATTTGGTGATTCTGCTCTGGATTTGGTGTGTCTTTTGCAATTGTTTTTTGAAGGTTTCAAGCCTGGGGATCTAGGTGGGTGTTGGTTATTTAGTAATAATGCATGACCATGAATTGTATGGTGTCGGCCATTTGTACATGGTGGAAGGGATTGAAATGCACTATTTATAATTCATTTTATTTTGCAAATCAAAGGCAAAGATTTAATTTTTTTTTTTAGCAAGTTTGGAGAGTTTTGTACTCACTTTATGGCTTGCTCTGGTCCACTATAACATCCCAAGTAGACCAAAACAACATTTGGGCCAACTATGCAGGACCCGGTGGATGGAATGGTAACGACCTTTCTTGCTACTAAAATTTACTGTGCAATGTCTTTGAAATTTAGGTCTTTGTTTTTCTTTTTTACTTTGGGCTTTTGTTTATATTGGGTAAGATATGCTCCAATCAAATGTTTACCATCGCTTGTTCATGACTTTAGTTGTTGTTATTTCATCATGAATCAAGATAAATTCATATCAAGAAGACACAGGCACACAAATTCCCTCTCCCTACAGAGACCTAGCATGTTATGCTTTTGCCATATAGGCTCGACAACATCTAGATCAGAGAATTATTAGTAGATTTATCTTTTTATCATACACTTCTTACTTCAACAACCGCTATAAACACCATCAACCGATTCTAGATCATTACAAGCATTATTTGAAACATTGTATTTGACTAAAGGAAATGAAATGATTTATAAATGTTGTCCTTTGTTGATTTCTTTGGAAACCTTGTACATTTTCCCATATCTTCAGATCCGGACATGTTAGAGGTTGAGAATGGCAACATGACTGCAGATGAGTACCGCTCACATTTCAGCATTTGGGCTCTTATGAAGGTATTCAACATGTCATTGTCTTAGGGATGATTATTTGCTCGTAGGTTCCTAACTTCTAGAAATCATCTAGACTAGAGTTACAGATTTCTGCTCATTACTAGTAGAAGAATTTTTTTAAGGACCTAACTGATTTCAGTACATTTCATGGAACTTCAATAAGAATTTTTTTAAGGACCTAACTGATTTTAGTACATTTCATGGAACTTCAATGTATTGTTCCAATCTAACTTCTCATCAAATGGGTTTCTAAGTGGATTGATTGAATCTCTTTACGTTTCTGTTTTGGGATTTAGGAACCTCTGCTGATCGGTTGTGATGTGAGATTTGTGAGTGATAAAATGTTGAAGATCCTTGGCAATAAAGTGGTCACTGCAGTTAATCAAGGTGTGTCCTTTCTCAAATCTCTGAGGGAATAAAATGCATCTATACGAAAGCAGAAGTGGCTTCATTTCCATTTGCAGAACACTCTAAAGAAAAGATCCAAAATAATTGAAGATTCTTTTCTATCAGTCTGTTGCAATAAGTTTCTTCAAATTTGAGCATGAACTATCTTGCTCTGTGCAGACCCACTAGGAGTACAGGGGAGAAAAGTGAGGCAAAATGGTGATCTTGAGGTAATCACATCCGTTCCATTCAAATACTCATTTTTCCTCAATATAATTCTTGCTTGTGCCTAAATCTTTAAGCTCAATGATTTTCATTTTGATCTGACGAAGTTTGGGATCAAATATAACTCTATTTATTAAGCACCCACATTCTCACTGTAGCTTGGGAGGACAATGCAAGTTTGGGTTGTTCCACTTTTGAACAACTGTATTGTTATAGTTTTATGGAATAGAAGTTCATCAAGAGCAATGATGACATCACATTGGAAAGACATTGGACTTCACTCTTCTATTTCTGCCAAAGTCAGGAACTTATGGAAGGTAAATTTCATCTACATGTCTAGAGTTGCACATAAACATTTTGGGATGGTTATCAGTGGCATGTCCGTTATACTTAATTCTCAGTTGCAGATGACATTTTTTGTTATTTCACTGATAGTCTTCTCTGTGTGGATATTACAGCACAGAACTCTAGCAGCTAATCATAAAGGCGGGTTACAACATCGGTCAAGCCTCATGCATGCAAAATGTATGTTTTGACATTTAGCCCCTACAGTCACACCTCTTCATTGGACTAGATTTATGATAGTTTTGGGATACCATTATGTGATAAGAAGCATTAAGAAAATCAATTCCCCTCAAGGAAGATCCAGGGCATTCTTAAGGGTGACGTTTAAGAGAAAATCATGAATGATTGGCACTCAACAAGTTGTTGGGACATTCGCATGCATTGTTGTCCTCCAACGTCGAAGGTAATAGGAAGTATAGATGATTATTAACATTGAGAAATTGTTCATTTGTCAGCAGCAAACTAGTGATCATACTAAAGTGGTCTAAATATTAAGCAATATTTATTTAAGAAGTCAATTAAGTGAACTCTTTGGAAAGTTAACTACTCTGATGAAGATGTCAAATTATTATTTTTTGTCTCTTAGCATGTTTTTAAAATGAAATGTGCAGCTATTCTGAATAGAACATGATTTTTTTTTCTTTTAATGACATATCATGTCTAGAGGGGTTGCACTGCAAATAGCAAACTACCTTTGGCTGTGCTTAGTCTGAGGTGTAGTTATTCCAAGAATGGAACCTTGGTGGACATATTATTAGTCAACCTCCCTAATAAATAACACCAAAAAATTAATCGTTCAATAAGTGTTCATGATCACCTTGTTATAGTACTGATCGGATGTGAAGTTCAATTGGAAAAATAGAGGGTAGTTGTGCAGATCCATGGATTACAAATTCCTGACATGAGACAACCTCTTTATCTTAAATTCTCTAAACTTGAGGTCTATTTTTTTCAATAACTATAAACCTTAAATTTCATATTCCTTTGTAAAAAAATGGGTATATACAGGAGATATAAATTCACTAATAGAAGAGGGGAGTGTATAGATTTGACCGATATAATCTGAGAAAATGAGCCTGTTTTTTTTATTTCTTGTGTTAAAGTTACAATGAGCATTTTCACCAACTTGAGATAATACATTCACTAATAGAAGAGGGGAGTGTATAGATTTGACCAATATAATCTGAGAAAATAAGTCTGTTTTTTTTTATTCCTTGTGCTGAAGTTATAATGAGCATTTTCACCAACTTGAGATAATACATTCACTAATAGAAGAGGGGAGTGTATAGATTTGACCAATATAATCTGAGAAAATGAGTCTATTTTTTTTATTCCTTGTGCTAAAGTTATAATCAGTACTTTAACCAACTTGAGATACATGTGCAATTTGCCTCCGACTACTCAGAATTGTGATTTGATCTTCATTGTTGTAATCAATCCTTTGCCTAAGCAAAGATTACAAATGCATGCTTGTCTTCTCTAATGTCAGCCACTGACCTGGCCATGTTTACAACCACAGATATACGTTGAGCCTCTAAAGTAATTGGTTATACATTTGAAGTTAAAATGGGGTTCCTTTTTTACAACTTTTTTTTTATATCATTTTAGTCAATTGAGAGGTCTACAGTGGTTTGAGGAGCAGTTAATTGTGGACACCTTGTTTCATGATGTCTCTTCGTCTTCATCCCACGATATAAACCTGATAACCTACTATGAAAAATAAACAAATATTAAGATAGTTAAACTAGCAATTGCACCAGAAACATCACACATTTTGGGACAATGTCCAGGCTGAAATTGAGTGCATAGCAAAGAAAACTAAACCAACACTTCTAACTGAAATATATCAAAATTGCCCTTTAGATCTTTATCAGCAATGAGGTGCAACTTCTTTTTATTTAATCTTTTTTACCTGCCCAACAAAGACACAAGAAAACAAGTCAAGAGGTGAGCTTTTCCACTTACAAAAAGAGCTCTTTCATTGAACTTCAAGGTTGCCACTGAATGTCACCATTCAAGCTTCTTCCAACTGAGCATATACTCACCCAATCAAGCATTACAACTTTCTGCTTTACAGCCTGACCAAAATCGAAAGCCCTTTGATCTGTAATGAGTTCCAACAGTAATATCCCAAATCCAAATACAACAGTTTTCTCTGAAGTTTATCCTGTTGAAAAGGTACTAGGGCAATGTGACATTATGTACATTATATACATTGCCTCAACCTATCATAGGGGACTAAGAAAATTTGATATGTATTATATTATAGGAGATGAAAAAAAAATATTTTCTGATACATGAGTGCTTACAAGAAAAATAAGACTAATCAAATTTGATACCAGCATTATACATGTCTGCCGAGAGAGGATGCACGAATCAATGCAAGTTATTGTAAATGTAAATGTTCTAGCCATACAAAGAAGTTGAAGATGAGTACATTTAGCATTGACAGGATTTTCTATATCATGAAGAACAAAATGCTGATACAAGATATAGTACAAATGTCACAAAAATATCCACAACAATATGCTAATAATCTGTAATTTAGTAGGTTGCATAATAAAATCTGAATTAAATTGACTATGTTTGATTAGAAGAGAAATTAAATTGACTCTGTTTGATTAAAAGAGAAATTAAATTGACTGTCCTCAGTGTTTACAATTAATGGTTGCCAACGGTAATTTGCACAAGGCATCGTGAAATCATATCCCAATTCTCATAGCATCTCTGAAGTCAGGTGAAGCCCATTAATTGCATGATTTGTAAACCCTAGTCAAAAAGCACTTTGTAAGAAGTTATTTCAAGCTTTGCAGATATAACATTCTCTTATACCAACGTAGCACATGGCTTTTATCTTCAAAATGAACACCCAATGGAACTCAAAGTTAACAAAGGAAAAGGCTAACAACATTTTAGCTCATTTCATAGTTAAAATTTGCATCATAACCTTACAAATTTGAGACCTCATCACCATTAGATGAGGAAAATGATCCAGACATCAACTCCCAATTATTCATAAATTTTGGTGTAAAATCTGTAACTTTGATAGGAAACTAGTGTAGTGCAGTTGATAATGTTCAATATATCCAGTGTTTCCTCTGAGAACATCACCTTTGCTACCGGTTCAACAATGAAAATACAGGAAGAAACATTTTGAATTGCACTGACACTAGCAGCAGACTAATTTGGTATTTTGCATTGCCCCTTCAACAGTACAGGGTTTACATTTCCTGGTGGCCAAAATTCCAATCTCTATTATAACTTCTTGTATACATCATCGATTTTATTGACAATAGCAACAGACCATTCTTGTTGCTCTCAAAAAACATAGATTTTATAATCAGCCACTGCCAAAAATGCTTGCCTTTCTAGCTTTTCAGGGTGACATTTTCCTGGCACGCCTGATGTTCATGTGATATAACTCTCTAACCTATGATTTGCTTATTTCTGAAAAATGATTTGATGAAGTACATGTACAAGAGACTCCGTGGGTAATATACAGCTTGTACGTCAAAACATCACACATTTTGGGACGATGTCCAAGCTGAAATTGCGTGCATAACACAAAAAACTAAACCATCTCTTCTATCTGAAATCTATCAAAATTGCCCTGAAGATCTTTATCAGTAATAAGGTGTAACTTCTCTTGATGAAGCTTGTTTACCTGCCAGACAAGGATAGAAGAAAACAAGTCAAGAAGTGAGCTTTCCCACTTACAAAAAGAGCTATCTCATTGAACATAAGGGTTGCTACTAAATGTAACCATACCACGGTGGTGGTTTCTTATCCTACTGGAAGGAAGCATGGCTCTGTCACTTATTCTTTCAATTATATGGAAGGATGATATTCAACTTCCATGGTGGGTAATGCTACGACATGTGGGCTTGCATGCATATTAAGTCTTTCCATTGGAGTGATTCAGGCAACTACTAATCAGGTTCAAAACTTTCCCATACATGTTAAGCAGTAAAATTTCTTATATTCAATCTACTTAATGCCAGAGTAATAAGCAAGAGATGTCTCTATGTACGATGCTTCCATGGTACCTGTTTTACATTTTGATTAATTTAAACATGCTTGTATGGATATCATCACTGATTAACCCTTTCTTTTGGAATATGCATGTTACATTTCATCTCTCAAATATAAAAAGGTACATCAACAATGATTCGGCATGGAGTCAAGGTGCAATTACCGAGATTTAGCCTCCATACTAAGCAAGGAGAGCTAGCAAGTCCACCTCGACTCTGATTTCAAGAGATCAATATCTTTTCTCAAGTTGCCAATTCTAGCTGAAATCTGTATAAACAGCTCTCATTGGAAATTGTAACTTCACCCAAATGGAATTGATTAGTTTGTCCCTAGAAGGTTGCATAACTCAACCTTTCCATTAAAAGGATATGCCCATTAATGATATTACATACTATATTTGTATACCTGCCTATCAGACCATCCACACGTTATATATTTCTTCCTCCCAATTGAACTATCCATTTCCCCAAAAAATCCCTATGAATATGGGCAACAAAATGAATTTTGTACTCACCAGAAAACCATGCTACTTCCAGAGATCAATAAATTTTTCTAAAACTAAAAGAAAATGAGCTTATGTTGTTTCCTTTTTCGTTTCTGAACAAAACTAATACTGGAAAAGATGCAGTTTTCTTTCCTTCCAAGAGTACATAAAAGGAAATTAGTACATCAAAACCTCTCCGATGCCTACCCATGCCAGTAAAGAAAGTGTGAGCTTATGATTTTTTTGATGCCCCATTGGGTTGGAATAGAGTTGGTTATTTGAAGTGAACTAGACTCGTGCTGAAATTTATTTGCTATTGTTGTGAAAACAACAACCAGGTTACAATGTTGTTGTGGAATTTATTATTGGGTATTTATTGCCTGGAAAACCAATTGCCAATATCCTTTTCAAGACTTATGGAAGGATTGGTATAGTACATGCTCTTTCTTTTCTTGTACACTTGAAGCTTGGGCACTACATGAAGATTCCTCCACATTGCATGTATGTTGCTCAGGTGTGGCTCTTATAGTTTTCAGTTTTCACTTCTTCTATAGTGTTCAATCTTATAAAATAATTTATAAACCATAAGTATCATTTTTTCATGGGGTTCAGTTTTTTATTAACTATATTTGAGTCCAGGGGCTAACTTGTGGATGTACACAGCTTGTGGGCACAATAGTTGCAGGTACAATCAATCTCTGCATTACATGGTGGACGCTGACAGGTATAGAGAATATTTGTGATGTGGACTCTCTACCTCCTGACAACCCTTGGACGTGTCCAAAGGATAGGGTAACCTTTGATGCATCAGTCAGATGGGGCCTGGTTGGTCTGAAACGCCTATTCAGCCCACTTGGGTCATACAAAAACTTGGTATGGTTATTCCTAGTGGGTGCAATTCTTAGCACAATTTTTGCTTTCTCCATTGGATTTGGTTTTGTAAGGATTGTTGCAACACTTGCCCATGTTATACTCTTCAATGGAAGGTGAGCTTTCTCATAACCTTTTATTTGTTTTCCTAATACCATGCCATATTTGATGAACATTATTAGCAGAAATTGCATTACTTTGATATTGGCATAATAAATTTTGCTTTGCTAGGTTTCTAATTTGGCAAAATTATATAGGCTGTATATTTGAGATGCAGGTTCCCGGATGGTTTTATACGGTCACCAAGCCTAGTAATACCTCAGCTCATGATTCTGAGACTTAACTTCTTTCCTTTCCTCCACCTTTCAAGTAGTAACCCTGTCATGAGTTCTTTGTTGCAATAGTGGGGAGGTTTGCTTATTATTTTTGTCTTCACCATCAGAAATGTAGGTCTATCTCAGTCTGGAGGTGACCGATTCCATGGTAGGAAGTGACTCTACTGAGTATCTAGAGACTTTCTAGATATAAACTTGATTTGCATATCAAATTTGTCAGACAGATGCACCTTTTTGGAATGAAATATAGAACTTGTCATCATGCAAGGAATAATATTAGTTGGACTTCATGGAGAGAGAGGTGTGTCCAAGACTATAACTGTATTGTGTTTGCTAATGAAAATGGAATGAGAATATAGTATATTGGAGTAAGAGCATGACAGAAGGAGAAGATAGCAGTAGAAGTGCTAGAAGAAAAAGATATAGCAGTCAAAGTGTGCTCAATGTTCTCCTTACAATGAACTTACGCTGTTATATCTTCTCCTCCTTGCAATTTTACTAACGATCGCCAATTCATAGAGAATTTGCCTGGTCTTCTGACTAAACATGTATTGGTCACTTGGTTTTTGATATCATTCAACCACTTGTTTTATTGTGATCAAGAATGACATTCTTCCATTTCTTTCTCTGGCTCCAATTGAAATCAAAATCTACACAATTGAGCATGACAGATATTCAAGGGAAACTTCTCTGCTAGGGTCTAGTGCTTATGGAGATAGATCTAGATTATAGAAAAATATTTATTTCTTCTTTGGAATGTTTTTTTATCTAAATTTGTGGGGAGTGAGTGAAAGAAGATTTGGCAATGTTATTAAGAGGCCCACTAATTTTGAATGAGACATCATTCTTTAGCTTTTATACTTGTATGTTTCTTTCCAAATGAACACAAGTGAAAACCAATTACAGTCTTTTTTGAATTAAGATAATTTACCAGGCAAAATCAATCAAGCATTTTGAATAATAAATCAATGGGTTTCTTCTCAGAGAAAAAGTGAAGGATAGACCAGTAGCTCGAACTTTAATGAGAAGGATGGATCATGTAGGGAATAATGGAAAGTGCAACCTTTGTTAGTTTCCACCTTGTTGGTGTTGCCAAAATACCATAATAAGTGGTTTTGTTGGCACCTAAAGACATGCATGGAGAAGCTTCTTGTTGTGAAGAGTTATATTACATCTTTGTAATGAATAGAACTGTTTGAAAAGCACAAATATATTAAGTGTATGGCTTTTGACTTAAGTTATTTTTAGACATATGGTTGTCTTGTTCTTCAACTTCATAGCTGTAATCATAAGTGATAGGGTTGAAGCATCCTCTTTGGCCATTTAAATTGCAACACTTATCAGGGTGGGTGCCATTACATGGTTTAATAGTTGTAATCCTAAGTGATAGGGTTGAAGCATCTTCTTTGGCCATTTAAAATTGCAGCACCTATCAGGGTGAACTGACCTACGAAAGGAAAATCAATCCAAGTGTTAATTTTAATGACTTAGCTACCTATGAGCCCTGTCTTTTATGGACATTGCTAGTCATATATGTAGATAGATCGATAGATGTTAGTGTGAGAAACTAAACTACATTTTATTGAGTGAAGTAACAAATGCAAAGGATGTGATTACATGGTAGGTAGTGACTGTGCCTAGTATCTACAAACATTCTAGATATAAACTTGATTTTTATATCAAACTTGTTAGACATATGCACCTTTTTGGAATGAAATCCAGAGTTTTTCATCACGGAAGGAATAATATTAGCTAGACTTCATGGAGAGAGAGGTGTGCCTAGGACTATAGTTGTACTATGTTTGCTAATGAAAATGGAATGAGAATGTAGTATGTCAGAGTAGGAGCATGATAGAAAGAAAAGCTATAGTGGTAGAAGTTCCAGAAGGAAAAGATATAGCAGTCAAAGTGTGCTCAATGTTCTCCAAACAGTGAACTTACACTGCTATATCTTCTCCTCCTTGCAATTTGACCAATGATCACCAATTCATAGAGAACTTGCCTAGTCTTCTGACTAAACATGTATTGGTCACTTCGTTTTTGATATCCTCCAACAACTTGTTTTATTGTGATCAAGAATGACATTCTTACATTGCTTTCTCTAGCTCCAATTGGAATCAAAATCTACACAATTGAGCATGACAGATAGTCAAAGGAAACTGCTCTCTGAGAATTTCTAGAGAGCAGGAGCATGGCAGAAGGAAAATATATAGCAATAAAAGTGCCAGAAGGAAAAGATATTGCAGTCAAACTGCACTCATTGTTCTCTTGACAATGAACTTTTACTGATATATATATTCCTCCTTGCAATTTTACTAATGATCACCAATCCAATGAACACTTGCCCAATCTTCTGATTAAACACGCACTGGTCACTTGGTTTCTGATCATCCACCCTTGCTTTCAATAATTTCCATTTACATGTCGCTATTCTTCCCCACTCTATGCTTTATGGCGTTTCCTTTACAACATTAGGTGCAAATGCTAGTTTTAGTATATGCACATATATATTAACCTTCATTTGAAATCCTTCTTAAACACATTTAATACACATGTCGGGTTCATGTGGAGAGAGAAAATTGTATACAACTTAGATTCGATGAAATTTGGACCGTTAAAATGTTTTCAATCAAGAGTTTAGAATAGCATCGGGTGAAAATTTGCATGGAGTTTAACCATTGTATCATCCAAACGTCGGACAAAGTGCAAGGCATTTAATTCATTAGAGTCATTGAAGCTCTTAGGCGAGCTTTAAAATTGATTGTCACAAAAATTTATTCTTGTTAATGGGATTTTAATGATACGTTTCATGTGGTACAGACTTATGCCATTGACTTTTTTTATTAATCGTTGAGTGGAGTGAATAAGAGGAGAGATAAGACGGGTAGGGTATTTAATTAATTTTGTTATTTTATTATTTATTTATTTTATTTTTTAATTAACATGTGAACTTACTAAAATAATAATTGTAATTTATAATTATAATTATTAATTCAAAATTAAGATTTAATCTTTAATTTAATATAACGATGATTTTCCTCTCCCAATGGGGTGCACACACCGAAGCACAAGTTGCGCGTGAAAGGCGATCTGGGCTTACTCCTCCTCCACGTGGGTATTAACTTCCCCCTCCATGAACCATTCTGGCGTTAACTCCTCCTGTGCGACGATCTCTCTCACTAACTATGCGGATAAATGTGAAGCTTAACAAGTGATTTTCTTCAATTTGGTTGTTTGGGCAATGAATTTGGGTTGGAAGGAGAGTGGAAGCATTCATGCCTGGGTCTATGGCACCTCACTAGGGTTTTAGCCTTGGGTGAGGAGTGCAAAAGGTGTTTGTAGCTTCCTATTGTGGATTGGGATATGTCTCTTGGTCTGCCCTTGGGATTCAGGCACCCGGACAATCGTGGTTTGGTTTTGCTCCCATGCCTCCATTAGCTATAAGTCTTCTTCGCACCTGGGGAAGCTTCTGGCTCCACTCCTACTCGCAAGGACTCTTGATAGTCTTCACAGGTGCATGGGTATCCATCCTGTTTCTGGTAATTTGTGTTGTGGGTTCAGGCTCTCTTTTGGCCTGAAGGTAACCATAGTCTCTCTGTCAGTACTCAGGGTTATGTGTCATGTCTACATGAATATTTGGGGTTGTTTGTGGGAATTTCCTGCTCTGTTACCCATTTTGGGTAAATGTGTGCCCGTCTCGCCCCTCTAATAGTGGTGTATTTTTGGTGTTTCATCCTTGGTTGGGTCAGTGGGTTTGTGGGATTGGACTTGTTTGTATTCTATGTAGGTTCTCTCAAGATATCTTTGTGGGCTCCCCTTGTAGCGATCTGTCATCCATCATGACCTGCAAGATTCCACGACAACAGGGTCGTCCTCATCGCGGGAGGGGGTAGAATGGCTAGACTAGGCATCCCAAGCCATGCTACCATTCATCCTTTGCTAACTCAACCAATCAAGAAACAAAGGACATAGAGGCAATTTCTCTAGCTAATTCGCCAAGCCACCTGGTGGCTACCACCTCCATGGAATCTATCGTCAAGCATATGCTGCACATGAAAATTAACATTGATATTCTAAGGGATTACAGGTATGAAGATCACAATGAGATTGTAGCATATCTTGCTGATATTCAAAACAACCAGAATGCCTATCTGGAGTAGTTGGACAACCTTCAATGTAGTCAACAACGTACAACTGACCACCTTCGTAGCTTGGAAGCATGGGTGGAACATATTGACTTACACATTCATGATCGTGTTGGTTACTTTACAGCCCCCCTGTAATGCCCCCTCATCCCCCTCCTTGATATATTGTTATCAGTTCATGTCTCTTTTTGTGTCACTCATAGTATGCTAAGGCCACCGAGCCTCCATAAATAATGTACTCAAATTGTCTATCTTGGTATTCTCCAGCCTCCAATCTTAAAAATTTTGGTCGGAATGAGAGAGCGGGGGCTATTGAGCTCATTTTTGTACGCTATGATATTTTGAAAATCTAATGAAATCCATTTTGAATGACAAAAAAAAGTATAATAGTGATTTTCTTACAAGTTAAAATTACTACCACTTGATGCAGGGTAATCATGAAAATTCAAGGGATAGATTTTTTATCATGAAAAGATGAGAGGAAGTAATATAGCAAGGGAGACACAATGCGAAACAGACATAAGGAGCCAAGATATAATTGAGGTCAAATTGGTGACAACATTTAGTTCCAACTGGGGATGATGCTTCCTTGCGGAGGATCAAGAACGTAGACCATATGCCTTCACATTGGGCAGTCGACTCATAAGGAAGAAGGGACTCAAAAGACAAAAATAAAAGCAATAGAAGGAAATATTTTGCATCTTAAAGTCTCAGTTGATCAATACCAAGACTTAAACAATAATAAATGTGAGGCCCCAGTACATATAGATTAACATGTTCAATGATTATTTACATACATAAGACATTTGTTCGTATACTAAGTGTATATGGGTAGCTATGATAATGATTAAGGCACATGATCTCAAAAATGATAAATGTCTCACTTGATAAGAACATTCAACACTATAACAAGTCATACATGCTTATAATTAGTGATTAATAAATTACATAAATGATGGAGTTAATTAAGATTCATAAGAGTGACTTCCATTTATGAGTAAAATTTTATTGAAACTAGGGAGATAAGTTGTCAAGGATTTTGGTTCCCCTTTGGTCACATGGCATGAGTTTCTAAAATTAGATGCCGCTCCATTGCCAGCAAGCATCCATAACCCCGACGGAGTCATCCACTATCCTAAGATGAGGTACTATTTTAATTCTTGTTTTCTCTTCATGTTAGAGGCCTTCTTTCAATTTTGTTTAGCTAATATAACATTGAAAGGATGACAATATTACACACTAGACTTAGTTCAATACCAATGACCTTGATCTGATGCTAGCAAGTGTCCATAGCCCCGACAGAGATATCAGCATACCCCATCAGAAGTCACATCAACAGAAGGAGTGGGAGTATTACACACTAGATTTTTATCTACTGCCACTGGCCTTGCTCTGCTTCCAGTGAGCCTATTCAGTACCTTGGCAGAGATACCAGCGTGCCCCACCCAAGAAAACATTGATTCCTATCCCTACAGTAGTATGGTGATAAAGGAAGGTCTCATGTATGGCTATAATGTAACTAGTCCTAACAAAGTTTCAATTAAATTTTATGAAAGCCTAATCTTATGGTTATAGGTCTAGATCTTATGACTTAATGTGATCCCTTAGTATTTATGTGAGTTGTATGAAAGAGAGATGTTGTGAAGAATGTTCAATATGAAGTTGACATTACTAAGAAACTGAGATCTAAGCCCTTTAAATATTGTTACCCCTCAAACATGATTTACAAACACAGTCTTTAAATAAGTATTAAAAACTCCTTAATAGGGTTCATACTAAGGATTCATAGATGTATATTCCTTTCTACTATAATCGCATAAAGTCTCTACAAGATGAAAAAGCCTTCATCTTTATTTATTCTAAACCTAAAAAGCATAAAATTGCTTCTTTATGTACATGGTTTATATACAATGTGTTTCAATAAGAATATTTGTGAAAGAAATCGAAAATTGAGTATAACCAAACATAAATTTTATCAGTGACAAAATTCCTAACACTGGCCTCCATTCTTAACCAAAACTGTAATATAGGAAGCAAAGAGTAATTTTCGTCAATTAACATGCTTCCTGAAAGAGAGTAGATATAAAAGTGGCATGAGATATATGTTCTTTTAGAAACTTGATTCATCCATTCCTCCATAAAGTCATGATATCCCATTTGAAAATTTAAATGATCAAAATTTTCAAACATGAATTTTTTAACTGTTATTTCATAGGAAGGTTTCTTGTTGCTTTCTGAAATGGTGATAAATTAAGTCTCACAACATCCTTCAAATTCATAATTTAAAATAGATAAAGAGTATTCTTTGAAATAGTCAGCATGTTTCGAATAAAAGCTTGTAGTATTATGATCCAATTTCGTAGCATGTTGTGAAAGAGATTGTAAATGAAAAGAATTATTTTTATTATACGATGCAACAAGCTCAAAATTTTGAGTAAAAGTGTCATCATTAGAGACATGGGAAACTATGCTTTCCTCATTATAAGAATTATGTTCTGAAAATTATGACTTTGAATCATAATTATTTTGTAGGTTATTACATCAATTATAGCTATAATAACTAGGAGGAGATGAAAGAAATAATTGATATGTTTAATTTCATTTTCATTTGTAAATTGATTTTCCCCATAGTTATCATAAACAAATTGTGAAGTTGTTGATTCAATTAAGTTAACATAGGCTGTATTATAACAAGTATTAAAAATATCTAAAGTGTGTTCAAAACATCAACTAAACTTGTGATCATATTGCAAGCCTACTTCATGATTCAATTCATCATTATATTGATCATAAACAAGGGGTTGGGAAAAGTAAACATGAACACGTGGAGAAGTTGAGTCAAAAGAGTCAAATATCAATTCATGTAATAGCTTACCTATTGGATAACAAAAAAATTTATAAATATAATCAATTGGGGGAAGAATATCTTTGTTGATCAGTTGTTGTTGCGGAACTTCGGGAATATGTAACATAATATCTGCTTCGTAGGATGTAGAATCAAACATTTTAGATGTACCCTCTCCTTTATTATCATGATTATTATCCTCTTCTAAACATAAAGATAAATTAGAACCACTAGGAGTTATAGAATCTGAAGAAAAGAAAAGCATAAATGTACTGTATGATATTGTATTAAGAAAGAGAAGTGTCTTGTTCAAGACCTTTAATATTTGACAACAACACATCATCATTAATAAATGTGATAAAAGGTGACATTCCATGTTTTTCAAAGTTAGATTCATTAATATTTATCTTTATTCCAGATTCATAATCCATTTTGGTTTCTTCATCGTTGTCATCATATTGATTTTCAAGGTTATTATCATTATTATGTTTGCAACAATCAAAGTCAAGTAATCCTATAGGATACATACATTTATGATAGTCATGAAAACTTGTATGAAAACCTTTGAGAGAGGAAATTGTAACAAGAGAGACTTATGTACCACTTTCGAGTGTCACCTTCTAGGGACATCATGAATAGCTTCATTAGAACATCTTCATGGTGTACTCCCATCTTTGGAATGCAGTTGTGAAAGTCTCTGAGGTGTTGCACTATATTGTCACCATCCTAATTTCAAAAATGGGGTAGATAAGCATCCCATATTTCTATATCTGGTAACTCACGTGGAGAACCCGCAATATAAAAAAAAAAATCAAAGGATCAAAACGTGAATAAATCCATGAAACCGCCATTGGAACAAAAATAACAATTAAAATAATTAAGGAGTTTCCATGTGAACAAATAAATAAGAAAAAATTACTTTAAACACTATAAGGCGCAAACAATTGTGACCATGCCCACCAATAGATCACATATTTAACCAATAACTTGGTTACCAAAGGAAATGAAAATTATACCTTTGTTGCCTGACAATGACACCAAAAGATGTTGGTGCTCAAATTGTCTCGGTAACTAAGGACAGCGTGAGATTGCATCACTGAGGATCCTAGATCCTCTTGCTCTAGGTGACAAGGGTTGGCCTCCCTTTCACCACAAGGTTTATTCCCTAGTGATAATCAAATTGAATAGTCATTGTAAAATAGTGTAAAATAAATAAGCCAGATTATTGAATGGAGAGTGTTTTAAATAAAATAATGATTTTGGGGGAAAAGAGATCTCTCACAATGACCTAATTATGGACTAGTTCAGTAGAGAGAACTTGTACGATGTAGCACATGTCACTTTTTCCTCCTTAGGCTTTGAAATTGATACACAGAAAATTATAGTCCATGCACTATTTGCCACTTTTTACATAATTCTAATCCTCTTCTCTGAGAGAGAGTTATGATGATTTTCCCAAGGTCACTTCTTTGAGATGAAATTCGGTAGCCTGTAAAAACCCTAACCTCCACAGATCATATCTCCGAAAATATAGTGAACCAAGATCTGAAATTTTGTTACGACGTTCTTCAGGATTTCCAATCAAATGGGTTTTAATTTCAGAATCTAAGACTTCGCAAAAATGAAGGTATAGCAAAAATTCCACCATCACTCCCTTTGTAGGATATATGAGATTTCTTCTTATAGAGTTGAGAGGGGCTTCTATAGAGAATGTTGGAGGGATTTTAGGAGCTTAAAAAATAATTAATTAGTGACTATTCATTTACCAAAACCAATTATAAGTGCCATGCCACAACCCCATAGGGTTTTAGCCCACAAACTGGGGTTACTAACTTCAAACATGAATATCTCTCAAGCCGTGAAGAATTACTTGGTGTGCCATATGTCAACAGAAACATCTTGACGAGTAGAATCTATCTAGAGATCCTTGACTCAAAATAGAGTAAGTTGTCAAGTAAAAATTCCCTTGCAAGATCAGGGCAGCCCCTGGTGCTGCTTGGGTTGACATCAATGACAACCTCAGATCATCTTTAGATCAACACATGTAACTCCCTCTATAGATCATTTGAGCTGCAAGGATATGAGTATTATCCTAATATATAAGACAAATTGAGGATTTTAAGGGCATATATTAAAATTTGCAAGGTAGACAATGATAAGTTGATTGAGGCTTAGGAAATATTTGCAAGGGCTCAAAAGGTGCAGTGATTCTAAAGAGTCTTTCAGAGTTGTAGAAACAAGGGCATATGGGGATCAATTATGGATATAGGAAGGAGGAGTAATGGGGCATATGGTAGCATGTCTCGATCATGACACAAGTTGGATAAAGAGGACACAGTCATTGGTGGAAGATCATTGGACACACATGACAGGATGGCTAGTATGTATGGGTTCTATTCTAACTCTTCTTATGGGAGACATCATCATCATTACCTCCATCAACCTTATAGGAGTAGTGGGTATTTTACAGAGGAGTTTAAGAAATTCAAGCCCCCTACATTTGATGGAGAGATGTAGAAATAAAAAATTTTATAAGTATGGTTGCTTGGGATGAAGAGGTTCTTCAGACTGTATGTCATCTATTCAGAGAACATGAAAGCCAAAATAGCCACCTTCTGCCTTAAATTAAAATCCAACATCTGGTGGGAAGATGTGAATAATTCTAGGGACATTCAATAATTAAAGTTGATTTGGAATGAATTTGAGAGATTCTTAAAGAAGAATTGCCTATCTGAGATGTTTTATGATGAGGGGGCTAAGGAGTTTTATGACTTGCAAATGGGTTCTATGAAAGATGATGAGTACATTAGAAGATTCCTAGACTTTTTGAGGTGTGTGCCTTACCTCAAGGGAGAGAAAGTGAACATTCAAAGGTTCATCAGTGGGATTCCAGGAGCACAAAGACCATATTGATTTTGATGAGCCTCGGTGATAGGAGGAAGCCATCAAGAAACTAAAACTTGTTTATGAGAAGTGGAAGTGCAAGGGTGGGCCTAAGCATGGTTGGAAAAATAATGAAAAGGCTAAGGTAAAATGGCCTTAGAAATGAGCAAGACCTCAAGACGTAGGTGAGAAAGAGATTGTGGCTCCTTATGAGAAGTCTAATGCAACAGAGAAGGGCATGGACGTCAACCGAGAGAGTAGCAGAATAAAAGCAGTGACACAAAATCATTGCAGTGTTGGATTTGTGGAAAAGATCATTGTATGAAGTATTTTCCATTGTACAAGGGTGGAATACCTTAGATTTATAGTGCTAAAGAGGCACAAATATTTGAAGACGTTGGTCATAATATCCCTCAGATTTATGCAGTAGTGGACAACAAGCATGTTGTTCATAAGTCATCAATTATTGAGATGGAAGGTAAGATTCATGATCAACTTATTTCTATTTTGATTGATCCTGGTTCTACCTATAGTTATATTAGTCTTGACGTGGTGGATAAGTGTTTCTTGAGAAAAGAAGTGCATGCATAACCTTGGTTGGCGTAGATGGCTACATGGACCAATAAATGAGTTCACCATTTTGTGAGAGCTTGTGCATTTGATCTGATTGGTATGCCTACATCAACATATCTAAATGTGCTTCCTTTGGGATCATATAGCATGTCGTTGGGCATGGACTAGCTATTCATTCATAGGAGTAAAGTGTACTTTTATGACAAGGTCATTGAGTGCCTAGATGATGATGGAGAAAGGAGAATCTTGTAGGGAAGGAAGAAGCCTACATCGGTGAGGATGGTTACAATTATGCAAGCTAAGCACAATTGTAGGAAGGGATGTGTATTGTTCGCAATACATGTTTCCAATGACAAGGGGAAGGATGTTGAGGATGATTAAGTCCTCAAGAGGTACCATTTATTACAATAGTTTCAGTATGTATTTCCTGCAGAGATTTCAGAGCTACCACATCATAGGGAAGTGGATTTCTCTATTGAGTTGGTACCAGGAGTAGCACCAACATCAAAGGAACCTTACAGGATGAGTACTCCATAGTTAGTGGAACTAAATTTGCAGCTTAAGGAGATATTAGCAAGGGTACATAAATCCAAGTGTATCACCTTGGGGTGAACTAGTCTTTTTTGTAAAAAATAAGGATGGTACTCTTAGATTGTGCATTGATTATAGGTAGTTGAGCAAGGTGATGGTCAAGAAAAGGTATCCATTACTGAGGATTGATTATTTGTTTGATCAGTTGAAGGGAGAAACATTGTTCTCGAAGATTTATCTGAGATTAGGATATCATCAAGTGCACATTAAAGAAGAATATATCTAGAAGACTACATCATGTACTAGGTATGGGAATTATGAGTTTGTCGTGGTTCCTTTTGGTCTTACTAATGCTCCAATTAATTTCTTGTGATTAATGAACAATGTGTTGCATCCTTACTTCGACAAATATTTTATAGTGTTTATTGATGATAAATTGGTATATTCTAAGAATGAAGAAGAGGATGTAGAGCACCTAGAAATAGTATTGACATTGTTAAGAGAGCATCAGTTGTATGCCAAGTTTAGCAAGTTCAGTTTATTTCAAACTAAATTTAATTACTTGGGACATGTTGTTTTCAAGGAGGGGATAAAAGTGGATCCATAAAATATTATAGCTATCGTGGAGTGGCCAATTCCTAGGAATGTGGGTGAGATCAGATAATTCATGGGATTAGCAAGTTACTATAGGAGGTTCATCAATAATTTCTAGAGTATTTCCTATCCTATGACATCATTGCAGAGAAAAGGAAAGAAGTTTGAATGGACAAAGTAATGTGCAACCAGTTTTGAGAAGCTGAGGCAATTACTTACAAATGATCTAGCTTTGAAGATTGAAAATCCTAACAAAGAATTTGTAGTTTGAACATATGCTTGCAAGAGAGGACTTGGTGAGGTCCTAATGTAGGAGGGATATGTGGTATGCTCTAAGTCAAGGAAGCTAAATGAGCAAAAGAAAAATTATGTGACTTATGGTCTTGAGTTGGAAGCTATTATTTATGCCTTGAAGATTTGGAGGCATTATCTTCTTGGGAGGAGGTTTATTTTGATGAGTGACCATAGTAGATAGAGGTATGTATTTGACCAAACTAATATGAATTTCAAGCAAGACAGATGGATTTCTACCCTCAATGAGTTTGAATTTGAGATCAGGTACATCAAGCGCAAGGAGAACGGGGTTACATATGCTCTTAGCATAAGAGTGCAGGTAAATCATATTGTAGTTGTCAGCTCTTATGGGACATATTTTCATGAGTGGATCTCACATGCAAGGCAATAGGATGACAGGTACTAGTAGCTGAAGCAGAGTTTGCAGCAGGGTGATAGAGATGAGGAGTATAAACCCATGGCAGATTTCTTAGTGAGATTCAGGAAAAAGATTTATGTCTCGGATGATAGTGAGATGAAGTAGCTTATCTTGAGGGATTTTCATGTCAAGCCATATTCAGGTCACTCATGATATCGAAAGCATCTTACAGCAGTGAAGAATTTCTATCATTAGCCGAATCTGAATAAATAGGTGTTTGAGTTCATCGCAAGATGTTTGGACTGTCAACGAGTGAAGGTCGAGTTTAAGCATCCAACGAGTTTGTTGCAAGTGATTCTGATTCTAGAATGGAAATGGGAGGTCATTTCCATGGAATTCATTATAGGATAACAAAGTACTTTGAAGCATCATGATTTCATCATGGTTGTGGTTGATAGGTTGATCAAGATAGCTCATTTCATTGTAGCAAGTCTACAAATTTAGCGAGTGAGGTAACTTAGATCTTCATCAGGGAGATAGTGAGGTTGCATGGTGTTCCTAAGAAGATCATGTCAGATAGAGATGCCAAGTTCACTTCCAAGTTTTGGAAGGAGTGGTTTGCAAGTTTGGGGGCAGAGTTGGCTTTAAGTAGAGATTATCATCTTCAAAAATATGGGAAGAAAAAGAGGGTCAACGATATTCTAAAGGATATGTTGAGGATGTATTTCATGCATTGGTAGAGGAAGTGTGAGGAGTATCTTCCACTAGTGGAGTTTGCATACAACAATGGATATTAGGAATCCTTGAGTATGAATCCATTTTAGGCTCTTGATGGGTGGATTTGTAATACTGATATCAACTGGAGTGATCTAGTGAACAAAGTGTTGATTGGACTTGGTTGATATGGAGTAGGAGATGTAGGTTATCAAGAAAAATCTGAAGGCAACACAAGTCATGTAGAAGAATTATGTAGTTCAGCATAGGGCATTCAAGGAGTGTTAGGTTGGGGAGCATTTGTACTTGCGCATCAATCCAAAGAGGTGCTCCTTGAGGATTCAATCATGTGCTAAATTGGCACCTCGATATTGTAGGCCTTTTAAGATCCTTGAGAGTATTAGACTAGTGGCCTACAAACTTGCATTACTACCTATCGAAATATGTAACTAGGTTTGGTCTTCATAATGACATGTTTAAATATAATTTTATGTATTTAATAAAATGAGAAAAATAAATTAATATTTTTGACCTCGAGGCATGGGTTTCAAGCTCAAGGAAATTTACTTTTAGGGAAAATATCCCAATGTGAGCTCCTAGGGCTTATCATTGATTCAATATGTCATTAAATTCATTGTCATGTATGAAAATACCCATTTGGGCTTGTTACATATTGTAATAAAAATTATTTGAGTCAATGTTTAGTCAAATAACTCTCCAAGACCAAGTCGTAAAAGAAAAATACAAGTTGGCCTTCTGAAAGATCAAGTTGGCCTAGGGACAACTTCAAGTCGACCTCAAATCACGGATGAGGAGGTTTATATATAGGAGGACTAAGCCTCATTCTAACATCATAAAAAATCATCTGTGAAGTTTGATTATGAAGGAACGAAAGGGTCTAAATCAAGCGAAGGAGAAATGAAGAAAAGGGGATATAAAATTTGTTATGTTTCAGATATGTTTTTGGCTCATCTCCGCACACATGTGACCTATAACTAAGGAACATTCTCAGCCATAGAAATTAAAAATTAAAATTATGCTGAATAGGTGAAACAAGGGTAAAAGAAGTCTGATATATCAAGTCAAAATAATCTAATAAGGAAGCCTGCCCACGTGAAGAGGACAAGAAGTCTCCAATGTTGGAAATAATACTGAGAGGGGGGTTGAATCAGTATTATCAAACAATTATTTTCTTTTTCAAACCGAGATCATATACGGTACTTCAGTTAGTGAAAACCGCGTATATACGCAACTACAGATAAGGAAACCCGCGTATACCATGTAGACTTATAATTTAATTTATCTTACAGATGTTGATCATTAACCTATGTATCAGAATCAAATAAATAGTAACCAGAAATAGTGAAACAAAGTGGAAGACAATCATACACAAGAACACAAGATATAAGGTGGAAACCCAATGTGGGTGAAAACCACCTGCTGCAATTCATCTCTATCTTCCTTTATTTAGAAACTTCTTTTTACAACGTTTCTATACTGGTGCAGTCCTTTACCAGTACGCAGGCTGCTACCTGTAGAGAGCTACAACCCTCTCTCGTTTTCCAACTTTTCTTGGAAGGGAGCTACAACCCCCTTAGCTCTTGTACTAGCTGGGATACTAGTACACAGGCTACTACCTGCAGAAGGCTACAACCTTCTCTTTGCTTCCAGGGACCACGTTTCATAAATTTTCAGACTGGATCCATGAACATCAATCATCAAGAATTTCTGTATCAAACAATCTCCTTTTCACCAATTAACACTGAATCAAATAGGCACTTCTCTAACAATTGTACCCAGAACACAGTAACAGTAACCGCACACCAAATTCTGAACCCAGAGCATTGCAACAATAAATAGAAGCAGCTAGAAGATAATTCAAGGGACGTACGCTACTTCAAGAACCAGAAACCTGCGTGTATACGCTTCTGTGTTTGAACCAACCTGCGTATACACAATTTTAATTCACAGAACCAGCATGTATACGTGCCTTTGCTTCACTGAACCTGTGTACAGATCTATAAAGGATAATTCACTCTTTCAAACATTCAGACATTAGTTAACCCAGATTAACAGATTTTTAGATCAAGCAAGCGCCACATAGAACAGATCAAAATCATACAAAGATACTATCATTCAAGCCTTAAGATTTTGACCCATCAAGAGAACTTATCCTTTTTCTTGCGCTCAGGTTCCTCCTTCATTCAGATCCAGATCTGCACCATAACCCAATCACCAGTATTCCAGATCTAGCATGATCTTAGATATTCAATAATTCAGATGATCTTTGCCCAATGATCTTCTTCCTCTTTTATAGTCTTGCCTTTCATAATACCATGGCCCAAAACCATAACAAATCAATACCAAGGACCCAATACTTGGGATCAACACATTAGACGAGATACCAAGGTCCAAAACCATAGGTTCAAATACCAAGGACAAAATACCATGGACCAAAAATAAGTTCTCCCACATGTATGCACTTTCCCTTGCATGAAAGTGTGTGTATACACATACGCGACTTGGGAACGTCCAACCCGCGTGTATACGCGGCTTCATCAAAGTGAACCTGTGTATATATCTCTTTCTTCTTTCTGAGTGCCTGAACTGTGATCTGTCACCAGAGTGAGTTTCCATCAAGGACAATACCTGTGCCATGGCACCAATCCTGTGTAATAATGCCAACAATCTCCCCCTTTGGACTTGATGGCAACCCCAAGATCCTCAAAGTCATTCTCCCCCTTTTTCATCAAGGGCAAAGGATTGTGCTCCCCCTAAGTACATGCTGAAATCTCTGCTCTGCTGTGTTGAACATGCTCCCCTTGACTGTAGGCAAGATCTGCAAAAAGATGTTCTTTAAAATAAACATGACTTACACATCATAAATGACCTTCCTATCACCAAAAGACTCTATACATACATCCATCACCCAACCAAGTGGGGATCATCCATCCAACCAAGTGCGGATACATCAGAAATTTACATATGACAACCAATTACATTACATAATTCATCCCAGGCATAGTGGGGAAACCAAAATAGGTCGTTACATGACCTTGATAAAAAGAAGATATACATGACATAGAGACAAATAGCAAGACTTATGAAGGTAACTAATAACTGATATCAGCAGCATCTGACAATCACTCTACAGATCAGCGACCATGTTTTCCTTTTGTTCTCCTTCTATAGTTGATCCACCTGAACCCAAAATAGCTTGTTTACTCGAACCAAAAGCTTCTAATGTAATGCCAACAATTCATTATCAAAAGTTTATTTGCTCTCCCTAAACCTGTGCCAGATGGTCTCTGTCAGACCCATATCAGACTCTCTTCAACTAGAGTCTGTCCCCACTGATTTCCTTCAAACCATCATATACGCGACTGTATATGCATAAACCGGAGTATGTACGCGGATCCTCCTCATGCAACTCGCATACAACCATATTTCTTTGAAACAAACAGGTTTCAACAGCAAGATGATGCATAAACTACCCCCAACTTCTGTCTGAGGTATTCAAATGTCCCCTTGGGTAGTGGTTTGGTGAAAATATCAGCAACTTGTTCCTTGGAGGGAACATATTCCAATTTGACCTTTTGTTCCAGCACTTGTTCTCGGAGAAAATGATACTTGATCGGTATGTGCTTGGTCTTTGAATGCATGACTGGGTTCTTTGAAATGTTGATTGCACTTGCATTATCACATAAGATGGAGATAGGTGGAGTACAAGTGATTTGAAAATCCTGCAAAGTTTGCATCTCCAAAGGAGTTTGATGCAACAAGATTGCAGCAGCCCACATATTCTTGCTTCAGCTGTAGATTAAGCAATCGGACTCTGTTTCTTGCTGAACCAAGATACTAATTCTGGAACCCATAAAGAATGCACCACCACTAGTGCTTTTCCTGTCATCCACGCTTCCAGCCCAATCTACATCTGATATAAGCATGAAGAGTGAGATCCGTATCTCTAGGATACCATAGGCCATAGTTTTGAGTTCCTTGAAGATACTTGAAAATTCTCTTTACTACCTGAAGATGAGTTTCCTTTGGATTTGCCTAAAATCTTCCAACCATTCCCACTGCATGCATGATGTCTGGTCGGGTACCTGTTAGATAGAGCAGACTTCCAATCATGGATCTATAAGTTGGTTGATGCACTGCTTCTGATTCATCATTTTCACTGAGGCTACATCCTGTAACCATAGGGGTACATGCAGGTTTCAAATCTTCCATGCCATACTTCTTCAAAATCTGCTTGAGGTACTTGGTTTGAGATAAAAAGATGCCACCTTCATTTTTTTGGATCTGTAATCCAAGAAAATATGTCAGTTCTCCAAGCAAGGACATTTCGGATTCTTTCTGCATTACCAAGGCAAAGTTCTAACTCATGGCTTCTTCATTGCTGCCAAAGATGATATCATCAACATACACAACAAGTATTAGCAATTTGTTATTTTCAATTTTTATATAAAGATTTCTATCTGCTGATCCTTTTGAGAAGCCTTGTTGATGAAGATATTTGTCCAAATGATAATACCAAGTCCTTGGAGCTTGTTTAAGACCATAAAGAGCCTTCTTAAGTCTGCATACAAGTTTTGGATCATTTCCAAGAATGAATCCATCTGGTTGCTCAATATAAACTTCTTCTTCTAAGTCTCCATTCAAAAAAGCTGATTTCACATCCATTTGAAATACTTTGAACTTCTGAAAGCTTGAGAAAGCAAGGAACATTCAGATGGCCTCAAGTCTAGCAATGGGAGCAAATGTTTCTTCAAAGTCAATTCCTTCTTGTTGAGCATACCCTTTACAAACAAGTCTGGCTTTGTTTCTAATAACTTCCCCATTTTCATTCAAC